>JAMPIV010009547.1:0-67684 GCA_024509875.1 Oreohelix idahoensis
ATATACTTATGTTTCAGTTGTTACAATTGGTTGGTGTTCAGTATCCACAGTGTTATTCAGGATGAATGACATGTTATTGTTCTCTACTTTTTTGTTATTGATATATAATAGATATGGGATCTTTGACTAATGCTGCTCAATTTGTACATTGCTTTTATGTGGCTTTGACTGTGATGAAACACGGTGTTGATATGTTGTTAGCCCGCGCTCAATGCATACGTTTATTAGGTCTGTTCCAATTTTGTTGAGTTGTGTTGAAATGTTGCTGAATGCTCCTTGGCAGAATTCTAGGGATGTTCTTTTGTCCCAGCTCATTAACTGAAACTACCCGTGACAACCAAAATCATCCTTTTTGAGTTACTTCGCAGACAACATCTGATAGGCAATGAAGAAGTCCTCGTCTATCTTTCTCGCTTTGCTAGCTGCATACATATTAGTCTCACAAATTATTAAACAGGTAAAAAAAAATTCAGAAAGAAGTACATTTATTTTTCACTGCGATGTTGTTGCGTGGGTGGTTTTACTGGTGTTGGAGGGTCCTTCGTTCGATTATTATAAGTTTAGTTGGGATGCTTGCTTATTTATCATTACACAACTTGTGTCCAAGCAAACCCCGATTCCGTACGAACTCATCCATTATTACTATAAACTTCTTACAAGAAAGAGTTCATCAGGTCAAAGGACAGTCAACAATGCAAGTTGAAGCAATCAAACGTAATCAAAGGAATGTGGGTAAGCCTTCGATTCGAGTCCAATATTTATTACAAGTTGACGCACGAAGACAGTTCACATCGGTATACATTCATATATAGTCATTAGAAATTACATGCATAGTATTCATGTCCGTCCGTGTCAAAACAATATGTCAGAAGAACATCGTGGCTATATACGTGCGCTGTTGTAGTCAACAGCCAGAAATGAGTACATGAGTTCTTGACAGCTACAAATTTGAATCATAATGCGATTCTCCTTCCATCATTTAATTAATTTAATTAATCTCATACTTAGATTAATATCCGAACTGACCCTGAGTTCTACATCGATTCATATATCTAATATAGGCTATATACTCAGCCTTTTTTCCTTGGAAGAAATACAAGACACGACCTTCTTGCTTGACGGATAGCGTAACAAGGGCCATTTAACCAAGTCATCCAGCGTGACCTTCCCAACGCGAATGCGTCATAATCTCCGCATATATTTCGCGTTCAGTATACCGGAAAATATCGACAAATTCTATAAATGTTAATGACCCCTAACGTTGCGCATGGCTAAACCCCAGCAGACGCCGTCATTTAAAATAACACCGTAACAGATTTCCTGTCAGACGGGGGAAAAAAAATCTATTAGATAGATTTTTTTTTTTGAATAATATTAATCAAATTATCAAACATTTAACAAAACCCGACGTATGACCTACGATGTTCTATCTAGAACAGTGTCGTGGTCATGTCAGTAATATCTTATAATAAAATCAACGTCATATCATATATATATAACTTATATTAAACAAGGAAATGTCACTGTCATTAACTAATTAATTTGTTGTATGTATCGACTAACTAATAATGTGAGGTGTTATTAAAATTATTCTAACTAACTAAAATTAAAATAATTAATTATAGTATGTACGTATGGTACTAACTAATTAATATCTAATTGAAGAAAATGAGAAATAGTATAAGAGAGTAAAAGAAATAAAAATTGAGAAGTACGGACAATTAAAACCAAATATTAAAGTATACATTAAATTAGAATGCGTGTGAAAATGAAGTGTAAGGATAGATACCTAATTAAATTAACGCAATTAGAAGAAAAGAACAGAAAAAAAAAATTCATACATTTTAACTATAAATATGAAATGTCATAATCTAATATCTATTACCTTAATAATTACACTAATTAAAAGGTTTAATTGGTGTGATATTATTTTGTTTCATCTTTTCTTAGTATATTTTATTTTTTTATTTCATCACACTTTAACTTTATTTTATTATATATTAATTTAATAACTAGAAAATTTAACAATATCGGACATGAAGATCCAATCGTTGTTATATTCTGTTGACTTGTATGAAAGTTCATTAAGACACAAGGTTCATATTATCGAATTATGATATGATTATCCAATCATCGTTAGTTCCTTTATTAAGACTTTGAATGTAATTGAATCAGTCATTACAGTATATGTCCTTTCTACATCAGAGATTGTTCCTTTTTAACAGTTTTCAATCGAAATGAGTGATACGCAAAGTGGAATTGAAGTCCAAATTTTCAAACGATCCGTAAAACTTGATATTTTGATCACAATAGTTTATTTCGAAATGTCCTTATTTAAGTAGGAAGTCCAAATGAAGTGTTGTATATTCTGACGTGGCATTAATACAGTTCATTGCAAATGTAATGCTTGATTAGTCAGAAAATTTGAAATAGTAATATTCATTCAGAATCCGTAGGATGTCTGGACAACGTATCGGCTATGACGTTCTCCGTTCCTGGTATCGACTGTATTTCGAACTCATATGGTTGCAACATAATAGCAAAGCGTGCAAGTTTAGCACTTTTATTGTTTGAACGACGTAATGCTGCCACAGATTTCTGATCAGTCTGGATCAGAAATGGAGATCCCAGCAAAAATTTTTCCAGTTTGGTAATTGCCCAGATTACGGAGAGCAATTCTCGGTCTACAGTCGAATATTTAGTCTCCGGAGGTTTCAGCTTGCGTGAGATATAAAGTACAGGGTGAAGGACATCATCATGATATTGGAGTAGACAAGCTCCGAGTCCGTAATTACTCGCATCTGTACGTAGAACAAACTTTTTAGAAGCATCTGGTAATTTTAAAACAGGTGGGCATGAAAATATGTTTAAGATAGTGCAAAAAGTTTTGTCACATTCGTCTGTCCAATTTATCCTTACTGGCATGTTCTTCTTTAGTAACGATGACAGGACAGCCGTGATGGATGATAAGTAAATCTATGCTGTATGGGGCTGAGCATAGTTGACACATTTAAACAACTTACTGTCTCTTGTAGGCATGGTAAAAAAAAACAAATAAGACAGAAAACATGTGTACAAATTTAAAGATGTTAAGAATCAAAAATGTTTTTTCGAGAAGAAAAAAAAATCTATAAATCAATCTATATTAGGATAGATGATTAAGAAAGTCAAGAAATGATGACTGATAAGCTGAGTCATCAAAGATGTGACGAATATGGTTACAGTACCCTGTTATCTGCGTGACGCAGAATCAGGTACTAATTTCAATCTCAAAGAATGGTGATGAAAATAAACACCATTATCACGCTCAATCACCATCCGAGCATCTTTGTTGTTACGAAATGTAACCATAGCTTCACCATACCTGTCATTGGTAGGTGACAACAACTGTACAAACATAACGTCTGCCGTGTCATTAAAGAAATTACTAAGTGCCTGCCATCTGGTACCTTGTGGCAGATTGCGCACTAACACGGTGCGAGAATATGCAACCTTCCCAATGTAAGTGGGATCAGTGTCACTAACGTGATAAATAGTTCTTCTATTTAATCTTTTGAATCTGGTAGTCTTTTGAGATGATGTCTCATAGTGATTGACATATTTATTTGTCATAATTTTATTAGTTAAGTTCATAAGAACTCCACCATCATTACCCTTGTTCGGGGCATCTTTTATTTTCCCATTTTCAACAATTTTATTCAGATCACTGTTAATATGATCCTGTCGCCAACATCTATCTTCCGACTTGGCGGCACTCTTTCGAGAAAAGGCATATCTGCTTCGAAATGATTTTCTAATCTTCTTAGGATGGGCTGGTATTTTAGTATCCTTTTTATCCTGTAGGAGAGTCTTATCCTTTTCCTCATCGATTTCCAGAATCGTACTGAGACTGAAATTGGAGAAAACTGTGCCACGTGTATTCATTTTGTTGGCCCGTAATGTAGCCATTGCAATGACAGCGTTAGCATTGCAATAAGATTGCACATTATTTAATTCCCATTCCTCAATTTCCTGTGGGGAACAATCCTTACTACCATGGATGCGTCCCAACATCAGATCTGCAATTGGATTCTGAAGCATGCATACCTTCACGTTCCCTGTGAAAAAAGGTGTTTTAACATGGATAATAGCTGTGGGGTACAACTCAATATTTCCCCCAAAAGTCATGCAACGGACATATTCCCCCGTTGCACAGCTAGGATGTACAAGCGACTGTCGAACTCCAATGGTTGTGGACCCCGAGTCTCTCAATACAGAAACTATAGAACCGTTAACTATCCATCTGTTAAAAATCAGAGAGCCTGTTCCATCATTGGCTGCAAGACCTACTTCTGGTGGAATGTGTCCGCAGTTTTGCACTGTCTCCTTTGCCTTCTGAAAAATAAGATTGCATTGTGGGCAACTATTCGCCACGTTATAATTAATAGCAAAGCATGCAGCAGAAGAATGCATTGTATTATCGTTAGGTGGAACCTGAACCTTAGGGGTGATATCATTTGTAACTGCTTCCCCGGTATTATGGTTATAATGTGAAGATCCACGAGAATGAGAACGATTACGAGAATAATTAGTTGAATTATCCCGTTGTCGTCTATTGTAATTGTTATCTCGATGTCTCGAGTTATAATTATCGCTATTCTTCCAATTGTTACCATTATTATATTGATATGACCGATCGTAACTTGAGTTACGTGGATTACTGTTGTATCTTGACTGAGGTGAATAATTTCTGTTTTGTTGTCTTCCTCTATTAAAGTTATTGTTAAAGTTATTCTGTCCCTTATGAAAATTAATGTCATAGTTTCCTTTGAATCTACCTCTGTCTACACTGTGTGTTCTTGGTTTGTTATTACTATGATATGCCATATTGGAGGCTACAGGAAGTGGTTCTCTTATCAACGAGCCAGAAATATTAGCATTCGGATGAGCTGTGCAGTAATTTAAAGAAATTTTTTCTAACTCATCAATAGATTCTGGTTTTCTTTCTTGCAGATAAGCAAAGAATGGTGGGCTGACAGAAGATAACACTTTATCCCTCAATAACAAATCGACTAACTTGTCGTAAGATTTGTTGACACCTGCCAGTTCAACCCATCTGTTAAAAGTATTGCGTATGTTAGCAATAAATCCCGTAAAATCTTTATTATTATCTGGCAATAAACTTTTGAAACGTAATCTACATGCCTCTTCGTTCAAATGGAACCGACATAATAACAAAGTCTTAATGGCCTCATAGTCTGTGGCTAATGTAGGATCAATATTTTGTGCTGCACTTGCAGGTTCGCCATCCAGAAATTCCTTAAGTTTAAGTGTCCATGCAGTTTTGTCAAGGTTATTGACCTTACATACATCCTCAAAGCGCGCCAGCCATGATGATAGGTCGTCCACGTGTAATTTGAAAGGTGGTAGCTTAAAGTAATAATTGCCCTTAAGTCGGTTGCATGAAGATCCCGATTGAGCATTATCATTTTGGCTTGCTGCAGCACCCTGTGAATTAAGTTTTGCTGTTTCCAATTTAAGCCGTTGCAATTCCATTTCTTGCTGCAGTATGATTTCCTGTCGTTTCAATTTATTCTCTTCTTCAATCCGTAGGATTTCATCTCTTGCCACCTTTCTTTCTTCCTCTTCCTTAGCAATAGCTTTCTTTTCAGCCTCTTTTCTTTCAAGTTCTTCCATATCTGCCTTATATTTTGCAAGTTGTTGTTCCGCAAATTCAAGGAGTGCATCTCCTTTTTTGTTACAATCTTTTCCAATTTTAATGAAATGATCCAAGGTAAGCATTCTTGAAGTTGAATTATTTAAGTATTCAATTACTTATGTCTTGTAATCACCACTGGAATATATGTCGATAATTCTAATTACTCGACGAGTGAATAATCAATATACGAAATTGCAATATTCTTGTATTGTTATGTATAAGTTCCACAAATCTATAATATTTTGTGAAAATATTATATATATCCACTAATATCTATCATAAATAGTTATGATAGTTAGTTATATAAGGTGCTGAAATTATATCATCCACTTAATATTAATATTCAATAATTATGAGTATTATTCCTAAATAATTAGGTTATTTAATCTTAATTGCCACTAAGTTCTCAATGTAGTACTGAGAAAGTGTACTAATTAATATTTAATATGTCTTAATATGTTATAAAGTTATAATAATTAAGCATAGTATATTATGTCATATTCATGAGCAATAAAGTGCATTGCCCATTTCTTGGACCATCACTGCAAATTGGTGCAAAGTCCCTAATTCCTCTTTAAAACTCATAAAAAAATTTAATCATATTAATCTATACTCTTATTAATGAATAAATTATAGCATTAATATTAAAGTATAAAGGGATGAAATGAAGACAAACAATACAATGGGTTAACCAAGGATTACAGAACATTATTAACATACACAAAGACCTTTTCACAATAAAAATGCATTTACAACTAAGTTGACTAGACCGGAAGTGAGAATTAAAGAATGAACTGAATAGATAATTAACCTGCGTACACAAAAATTAGTGACGTATACATGGACTCATTAACGGTCGTACAACAAAAATATAAACTGAAAGATAGTAAGGTCAGAAAAAACACGATAGATTACCAACATTGTTAAAGAACTGAATAAAAATTAGAACCAAATACACTAGAATACCACAGTTATAACACGACTATACAACTAACATGCAAGGTGAATTAATGCAAGTCCGAACGACACGATCACCGATATCCGACGCGTTCTTCGCGAAATGCTATTAATTCACGGCCTTAAGAACGATTACAATCAATTCGTAGCATCCCAGGAGCTATGGAACTGATTATAATTCGCCGCCCATCCATACCCGCTACATGTAAAAGACAGAAACAATATTTAACATGGCTACAAAAATGAAGAACATGGCATTATCGGACAAATAGGATTAACTTATTGTAACCTTCAAATAAGTTACTTATCTTTTTGCCTCGATAGATTCATACAAAGCTTGCTTCGCCAACGGACAGTAGGACCTATAATTCATGCTCATGTTGATTGAATCTATTTTCCAATGTTCGATTAAACGTTTATAAATAATCTTCTTCAAGGACGTTGAAAGGCGGCTGCCATCACTACAGCTGATTCATCCTGTTGTCAAGGGGGTGTGACGTCATCGGTGTAGATACAAAAAGTGTTCATTTCGCTCGAAGGAAAATTATTTCTTTCAACTCGATAATCTTTGAGTATTTTTTTACAATTAAATTCCAGTTCCGCATCACATTGGCCACCACTGTTGCGTGGGTGGTTTACTGGTGTTGGAGGGTCCTTCGTTTGATTATTATAAGTTTAGTTGGGATGCTTGCTTATTTATCATTACACAACTTGTGTCCAAGCAAACCCCGATTCCGTACGAACTCATCCATTATTACTATAAACTTCTTACAAGAAAGAGTTCATCAGGTCAAAGGACCGTCAACAATGCAAGTTGAAGCAATCAAACGTAATCAAAGGAATGTGGGTAAGCCTTCGATTCGTGTCCAATATTTATTACAAGTTGACGCACGAAGACAGTTCACATCGGTATACATTCATATATAGTCATTAGAAATTACATGCATAGTATTCATGTCCGTCCGTGTCAAAACAATATGTCAGAAGAACATCGTGGCTATATACGTGCGCTGTTGTAGTCAACCGCCAGAAATGAGCACATGAGTTCTTGACAGCTACAAATTTGAATCATAATGCGATTCTCCTTCCATCATTTAATTAATTTAATTAATCTCATACTTAGATTAATATCCGAACTGACCCTGAGTTCTACATCGATTCATATATCTAATATAGGCTATATACTCAGCCTTTTTTCCTTGGAAGAAATACAAGACACGACCTTCTTGCTTGACGGATAGCGTAACAAGGGCCATGTAACCAAGTCACCCAGCGTGACCTTCCCAACGCTAATGCGTCATAATCTCCGCATATATTTCGCGTTCAGTATACCGTAAAATATCGACATATTCTATAAATGTTAATGACCCCTAACGTTGCGCATGGCTAAACCCCAGCAGACGCCGTCATTTAAAATAACACCGTAACAGATGTGTAATACAAGCAAATGTGTTGTAATGAACAGTGAAGGTGCTCACTGTGGGAGAATGTGTTGCAGAGACTTATTTTTTGAACTGCACATGTCTGTATGTCTCTACAGGCAGTCAGCCTACTTAAGTATATCACAACATTTTCATTATCGAGCCGACTTATAGCATGGCTAGTTAGCTGCTAGATGGTTTTGTCATCTCTCCACCTTGCCACAGCCGAAAGAGAATACTTACTTACTTAATCGCTCCTCTTCTACCTTGAGATGTAGAGGTTGAGACTCGTAGTCATTAAATAAATATGACTTTATTTCAGTGGATTTGGTTACAACACATGGCTCGCCATTAAATGCACGCTATATTTCTGATCGCAATGATTCCTCCTGCAACCCAAATAACACGGATACGTCAATACAGGTGTCGCTGAAGATGTCATTGCCATTCTCGTGGTTTAGGTTAACTGTCAATGACAAACGTAAGATATTTGTTGTAACACGTTTAGTATGTATTTATGTGGTAGTATGTGTCATGTTAGTAAACTTGATGTGAAAAGCATGTTTTTATTTGTGTTTTGAATATTCCAAATGTCGGCACTGATTGCCTTCTTCTGTATTTTTGTTTGTTTCCACCACATAATGAGCTGAGTTGAGGTATTGGTTTCTGTTCTATGAAGTATTTTTACGTATTCCTTTTCCGCCAATTTGCACCATCAAAGGATGTGCGGATAAGCAGGTGTTTTTAATTAGCATGATGAAGTTGTTTATTTTACTTATTTGGCTTATGCTGCGACTGAAATCTGAATTAGACCTCTAGGTGTTTTTTTTTTTTGTGTGTGAAGGGTTTTATATATTTAGTTATTTTACTTTATTTTAAAGTACTTCCTCCTATTGTCACCATTAAGGCCTGTGGGGGAAAAGCAGTTTTTTAAATTTGTTTGTGTGTGCAGTATAAATTGTTTTAGCCAATGGCATTTTTGCTTCTTAAAGATCACATTATTAATATGTATGACGGTTGCTCTTGGACATCCTTATGCATTTAGCCAGGTCTGTTACTGTTGAAGGGAGATGATGAAAGTGGGCACAGTTCTTAAGCATGCCATGAGGAGAAGATGAAAGTGGGTACAGTTCTTGGGCATGCCATAAGGAGAAGATGACAGTGGGCACAGTTCTTTGGCATGCCATAAGGAGAAGATGAAAGTGGGTACAGTTCTTGGGCATGCCATAAGGAGAAGATGAAAGTGGGCACAGTTCTTTGGCATACCATGAGGAGAAGATGAAAGTGGGCACAGTTCTTGTGCATGCCATGAGGAGAAGATGAAAGTGGGCACAGTTCTTTGGCATGCCATGAGGAGAAGATGAAAGTAGGCACATTTCTTTGGCATGCCATGAGGAGAAGATGAAAGTGGGCACAGTTCTTTGTCATGCCATAAGAAGAAGATGAAAGTGGGCACAGTTCTTTGGCATACCATGAGGAGAAAATGAAAGTGGGCACAGTTCTTGGGCATGCCATAAGGAGAAGATGACAGTGGGTACAGTTCTTGGGCATGCCATAAGGAGAAGATGAAAGTGGGCACAGTTCTTTGGCATGCCATGAGGAGAAGATGAAAGTGGGCACAGTTCTTGGGCATGCCATGAGGAGAAGATGAAAGTGGGCACAGTTCTTTGGCATGCCATGAGGAGAAGATGAAAGTGGGCACAGTTCTTGGGCATGCCATGAGGAGAAGATAAAAGTGGGCACAGTTCTTGGGCATGCCATGAGGAGAAGATGAAAGTGGGTACAGTTCTTTGGCATGCCATAAGGAGAAGATGAAAGTGGGCACAGTTCTTGGGCTTGCCATGAGGAGAAGATGAAAGTGGGCATACTTCTTGGGCATGCCATGAGGAGAAGATAAAAGTGGGCACAGTTCTTGGGCATGCCATGAGGAGAAGATGAAAGTGGGCACAGGTCTTGTGCATGCCATAAGGAGAAGATGGAAGTGGGCACAGTCCCTGGGCATGCCATGAGGAGAAGAAGAAAGTGGGCACAGTTCGTTGGCATGCCATGAGGAGAAGATGAAAGTGGGCACAGTTCTTGGGCACGACATGAGGAGAAGATGAAAGTGGGCACAGTTCTTGTGCATGCCATAAGGAGAAGATGAAAGTGGACACAGTTCTTGGGCATGCCAAAAGGAGAAGATGAAAGTGGGCACAGTTCTTTGGCATGCCATGAGGAGAAGATGAAAGTGGGCACAGTTCTTGGGCATGCCATGAGGAGAAGATGAAAGTTACACAGTTCTTGGGCATGCCATGAGGAGAAGATGAAAGTGGACACAGTTCTTGGGCATGCGCTAAGGAGAAGATAAAAGTGGGCACATGTTAAGTCATCTTTTTGAGTGGGAATTAAGTGTTTGGGATTTTTACGTACGGGTCTGATTTTTTATAGACACTCAAGTAATCTCGTTTAAAGTTATGAGATGATTTTTTACTTGCGTGCTTTGTACACTATATTTTTTAACATAGCTCAACTGAGTATGTGTTAGTTTTTTAAACACAAAGAAAGTGTTCAAATGTTCGGAGTAGTTGGGGGAGAGATACGGGTGAGCTGAGTTCACATCTCAAGCTGTCAGTTCGCGCTTGAGTGAAGATGTACTGAGTTGTATTGAGAAACTATAATCTCGGTCATTAGGTATCTGGCAGAGCTTCGAGACGGTTTTGATAGTCTCGCTAGTGTGTCCAGAGTTCTTTTCTGATGGATTATATATTATTGCCATTTATGATGAGTTGCTGGGATGCACTCAATTTTCTGATGGATTGTGTGCTATCACGATGTGTGCTGAATGCTGTTTATGTGATTGATTTCTCTATGGATTATACCTACCATCATACCTTGTGATTTGATGTGATCTGTTGTCCATGATGTCAACGTTACTGTCGTAAATAAACTGTGTGTAAGTTGAAAACTAGTTGGTCTATTTCCTGACCCAACGTTACTGTTGTGTGGGTTTACATCAGATATTTACAAACCTAAAGAACTCACGACATTCAAGTATATATATACAAAACACTGTCGGCCACTACCAGTAAGCCTGACCTTGCTGACGTCAACATTGTCAGCTGTGCCAGACAGTAGCATTATCTTTCCATACAACCCCCACACATACACCAACAGAAGTGGCAGCCAAAAGAAACATTGCAACAGAAAAGATGGCCTGTGTGGCCTGAAATAATATAGATGACCCAAAACAACAATAACAGAAGTGGACACAGTTCTTGGGCATGCAATAAGGAGAAGATGAAAGTGGGCACAGTTCGTGGGCATGCCATAAGGAGAAGATGAAAGTGGGCACAGTTCTTGGGCATGCCAAAAGGAGAAGATGAAAGTGGGCACAGTTCTTTGGCATGCCATGAGGAGAAGATGAAAGTGGACACAGTTCATGGGCATGCCATGAGGAGAAGATGAAAGTGGGCACAGTTCTTGGGCATGCCATAAGGAGAAGATGAAAGTGGGAACAGTTCTTGGGCATGCCATGAGGAGAAGATGAAAGTGGGCACAGTTCTTGGGCATTCCATGAGGAGAAGATGAAAGTGGGCACAGTTCTTTGGCATGCCATGAGGAGAAGATGAAAGTGGGCACAGTTTTTGGGCATGCTATGAGGAGAAGATGAAAGTGGGCACAGTTCTTGGGCATACCATGAGGAGAAGATGAAAGTGGGCACAATTCTTGGGCATGCCATGAGGAGAAGATGAAAGTGGGCACAGTTCTTGGGCATGCCATGAAGAGAAGATGAAAGTGGGCACAGTTTTTGGGCATGCCATGAGGAGAAGATGAAAGTGGGCACAGTTCTTGGGCATGCCATGAGGAGAAGATGAAAGTGGGCACAGTTCTTGGGCATGCCATAAGGAGAAGATGAAAGTGGGAACAGTTCTTGGGCATGCCATGAGGAGAAGATGAAAGTGGGAACAGTTCTTGGGCATTCCATGAGGAGAAGATGAAAGTGGGCACAGTTCTTTGGCATGCCATGAGGAGAAGATGAAAGTGGGCACAGTTTTTGGGCATGCCATGAGGAGAAGATGAAAGTGGGCACAGTTCTTGGGCATGCCATAAGGAGAAGATGAAAGTGGGCACAATTCTTGGGCATGCCATGAAGAGAAGATGAAAGTGGGCACAGTTCTTGGGCATGCCATGAAGAGAAGATGAAAGTGGGCACAGTTTTTGGGCATGCCATGAGGAGAAGATGAAAGTGGGCACAGTTCTTGGGCATGCCATGAGGAGAAGATGAAAGTGGGCACAGATCTTGGGCATGCCATGAGGAGAAGATGAAAGTGGGCACAGTTCTTAGGCATGCCATGAAGAGAAGATGAAAGTGGGCACAGTTTTTGGGCATGCCATGAGAAGATGAAAGTGGGCACAGTTCTTGGGCATGCCATAAGGAGAAGATGAAAGTGGGCACAGTTCTTGGGCATGCCATGAGGAGAAGATGGAAGCTGGACACAGGCATGCCACGAGAAGAAGATGAATGCTAGGCAATGTTCTTGGATATGCCATGAGGGGAATATTACAGATAACCATGGTTCTTTGACACGCCATGAGGAGAAGATGAAAGCTAGATTATAATGTGACAACAGACACAATTTATGTAAACAAAAAAGAAAAGGAACATCAAAAAGAGAACACTCCGAGAAAGTTGAACAGGTACACTGAAAACGACAACGGTGGAGAAAGCCAGCAAAAGATGTATTTAAGAAAGTATTAGGGGTAGGAGTTGAGGATTGTGATTTCTGCTGACCTTTATTACCACTTGCTTTGCATGGCTGAACTTCAAATTGCATCTCTATTGTGTGGTGGTATATGTTTGCAATACAGTATTCATTCTAATGTTATAGCAGATGTTACCATAATCCATGCAATAATAATTCAGCTGTCTTGATATTATGGTGGTGGTGTCTTCGTTGCTTTAGTGGTCAGATTCTATGCCACCCTGATCTGATTATGTTCGAATTATTGTTTGATTTACTATATGGACATTTGTTTGTTTGTTTGCTTGTTTATTTGTTTGTTTCTTTTGTTATTGTTATTTTTTTGGTTGGTCTTCTTGTTATTACTTTCTTGTTTATTTTTAAACAAAAATATACTTAATTGTTATCATGATTGGATATTGTAAATGTATGCTGTTATATAATCGTTATAATGTAGCATGCCTTTAAATTAATGCCTAAAGTAACATGGGACAATGACAGGATATAGTACGGAAGATAAGTGAGAGTCGAAGGGCAGAATGTTAGACGGGCCTGCGCGCCATGTCTTAACCCTTTGAAAATAAAGTTCGTTCAGTCGTTCGTTTGTTTTGGATTCTTTTAAATGCTGTTATCAAATCTTGTCAGAACTGTATATCATAGACATTTTAATTCTTAGCTCTTGTTCTCATGAAGAGAAATAATTGTAAATGCGCATCTATAAACATTTTTTTCTTTAATTTTAGAACATCTGTTAAACTTTACCGTAAGACTAAATGATAAAGATGAATGCAGCAACGAAAGAAGGTTTAAAGTGAACGACTTTACAGTGGATATTTCTTGTGAAACAAACATTCTTTTGAGCAAACTTATTTTGGCCGGACCAGCTGCGGCGGCTGCCTGTACCATTAACATCAGTGGAGGTTAGATGTGTGACACTTTTGTGTCTTTTAGAAATAGTTTGTATTTAGTAGATTCTGTATTACCACCACCATAATCACCATAGTCATTGTAAGACCATAGTCAGTGTTACTAGGTATGAACAAAAAGCAACAAGAGTTCAGAAGCTAAAAAGTGGTGAATAAATAACTTTCAGTCATAACTGACTATGGGAGGTGACATCCCTCAGCTGCTTATTCTCCTGGTGTTCCTTTCGACGTTTTCTCCTCTCTTCTGTTTGCTGTGTGCGCTTTTTTCGCCCAATCTGAGGAGGATCCGGAGTAGCATCGTCACTTGGTGCTGACGGCAGCTTCATATTTCCGGGTTGCTGGATTCAAGTCCAGTGCCTTCAAGTCTCTATTGCGCACATCTTTGAATCTCAGCTGCGGTCGCCCAGCTGTTCTTTTGCCATCTGCCAGTTGTCTGTTAAGGTATCTTTCGGGATGCGAACATCTTAGTAGTATAGTACGGGGGTTTTGGTTAGTATTCCAGCGGTGGAGCGTGTCTTTTATATAAGGAAATACGAGCGATCGATAATGGCGGCGTGGGTTAGTAGGTTACTAAGGGGATTTTTTGTGTGATGGTATTTTAAGTGTTGTGTATGACTCAGCAGTGTGTTGTTATGTTTCTTTATTCAAGTGTTACAACATATATATATATATATATATATATATATATATATATATATATATATATATATATATATATATATATATATATATATATATATATATATATACATATATATATATATATATATATATATATATATATATATATATATATATATATATATATATATATATATATATATATATATATATTTATACAGTACTTTGCAAAAAAAATGGCAGTCATATTTTCGCAACGCAGCACACTCATAGAAGCAAATAATAATAAAAACTGTATGTCCAGTGGAAGATTGGTATCTCCTCTATCTATTAACACTGGTTTCAGTACAGTATAATGTTGCCTTCTCCAGCAAGGCAAGCCTGGATGCGGCGATGCATACTTCCCACAAATGTTTGTAGGTAACTGTGAGTCAGACTGTCCCAGTATTTTTCAGCTACCTTCTTCAATTGTTCAACGTCTCTGAGTCCACTCTTTTTTAAATGATTCTTGAGTAGTGCCCAAACGTTTTCAATTGGGTTTAGATCGGGACTGTTGCTGGGCCACTTCAGCACTATCACATTCTTCTCTTGCAGCCATGCTTTGGGGGTATGAGCTGTATGATTTGGGTCATTGTCATGTTGAAATGTGCACCCATCGGGGTACATGACCTGCATAAATGGCAGAAGGTGTCCCTCTAGTATGTCGATGTACCTTTCTTTCGTGAGAATTCCTGTGAAAACACACAGTGGGGTGACACCTCTTGCTGACACCCCTCCCCAAAGATGGAATTTCCAGGTATGTTTCGGTCGCTGGTACACAGGCGTTACAGAGCCTTTCGTCTAAATATTTATTTGAGCAGGATAAGACCAAACAGAACATTCATCTGAAAAAAATCACATTGTCCCATGACAAATTTTGGTGTTCATGGCACCAGTTCAAGCGCATCTGTTTGTGAGTCTCTGTGAGCAATGGTGACGAAATTACCCGCTTTTTTGTGTAATTCATCCTGTGTAGCTCCCGGTTGACAGTAGCATTAGATACCTCTGGGCTTCACAACTCGATCATGCACTGCCGTATGTTTTCTACACTCTTTATTGACACAGCCAGAACGATTTGGGCGAGACGCCGATGGTCCTTTGTGTCCAAAATTCTTGGCCTCTCACTACCTTCTTTTCGCTCGATTCCATTAATTGCTTTTAATTTACTCACAACTCTGTAGACAGTCCGCTCAGGAATGTCCAAAGTTTTAGAAATGTTAGAACATGTTTGATTTCCTTCATTCCAAAGCTGTGAAATTAACATACACTTTGACTTTGTATCCATTTTCTGCCACTAGCATTAGAAATTGTCGTCTGCTCTATTATCAAGGGACGTTACTCTACGCTAACTTTTTTTTTACTTTTGGTAGTGTTTGCTCACTTCAGTAGAGTGCAAATTTGGGGCAGAACATACATATATAATTAGATTTCAGCTTATTTAGCTGAGCAATATGACTGCCATTTTTTTAGCAAAGTACTATATATATATATATATATATATATATATATATATATATATATATATATATATATATATATATATATATATATATATATATATATATATATACAACATACATACAATATATATTTATACAACGTAGATAAATATAACAAACCCCCGGTTTATAAATAGAAGTATATATTTAGTGATCGCTTTTAAAGTAATACGAAATGTCAATCTAAATCTCTAGTGTCAGACGCTTTGTAGGTCTTTGCTTCGGTGGTGGTGGTTGTAGATTAAAGACGTCGTCCGGGTGATTGTCTATGGAATACAAGTTGATAACAACTGGAGTTGATGTAGGGGTACAAGGGTTGGTGTTGTTAAGAGGACACCAACTAGGTTCTCGGAATATTGGTTGATAACAACGGGAGTTGATGTAGTAGTCAAACGTGTTACTGGGGCAAGTGGTAGGACTGGTACCTGTGTTTGGTAACTGTAGTCGGTAAAATTCGGCGAGGATTTCGCCCCGTAAAGCCAGCAGATGTTCAAATTCAGGGCGAGTCAACGTAATGCCGATTTTGGTAGGAAACGTTAGCTGTGATTCACCAAAGTATTTTCGCACGGGTAGTAAAGGCTGGCCTCTGTAAAAACTTACAGACGCGACCTTCAGCCCACTCTCCAACGGTTTAAGCATTTCATCACTTCTACGCATATCCATCCAGTTTGTGGGAACGGTGCCGGGGTTAGTCATCTTCAGTGAGGTGTGATTGCAAGTGTCTGGTCGTTGGTCTCCCAAGTGTCTATTTATATGAAGGAAAACTAGGTTAATCTGGTTTTTTAAACGTGTCCAGACTTGGTGTGCGCTAACAGGGGGCTGATTAGTCGAAAAACTAATCGATCGTTGACGTGTTGTCTATGTGAAAATGGCAGCAGGACCCGCCGCATAGTAACGCCGCGAACTTTGATCAATAGGAAATAAATTGTGTAGAGTCCACAAACGCTGGTAACTACCTCTTGTAACTGTCTAGAATTGTAGTTAAAAGGCCTGTTAGAGTTTCTCGCTATAAAATTAACAAGGTCCAGGCGTCTAGGTGGTAGTCCGAGAGAATCAAAATAGTCAAAAGTGCCATATCCATTATAATATAGAGTTACCTAGGAGCCGCGGTAGCATAGTGGTTAGTGCACTGGCTTCCTAGCGCAGTGGTCTATGGTTCGATCCCCAGATGAGGCGGAAAATTTTTAGGCCACAAAACGGCTCCTGGGTCGACCCAGCCCCAAATGGGTACCAGAGCTACTCTGGGAAGGTTAAGGCGGCCGGCGTGATGCCGACCACATCACCCCTCGTGTGCCGACGGTCAAGATAATATGGGCCTAACACCATATTCCCAATATGCCTCAATGGGCGTGTAACGGGTTCCTTTACCTTTACCTTTTTAGTGGTCACCGGGTCGATAGCTAAGGGTCAATGTTGATGACGAAAGCAGCCGTCTTGGTCGGATCGATACGCCGAGGTAACTGATCGCGAGCGAAAACTTTAACGACCCCAGTTGGTTTAAAAAATATGTCAGACCGGAGTATGGCACGTATCTCGTGAGTATTCATTGTTTAACAGGCGTAGTCTGTCAAAACTTGGCACGATTTCGATATTTCCAATATCGTGTCTTGCTCGGCGTAGACGATAACCTGTAATCGTTCGGGTGTGCTCGCGGAGAATTTAAGTTTTATTGAGAGAGGTCCCGACTTAGCCATCTCGAACTGGTCACCGTCCAGTAGACTCGAGGTGAGGTCAAATGCGCATAAAGCGTAACCATTCTTAAAATGTCTATATTTAAGATCGTTGCCGGCGTCTTTGCCAATCAGCCCCATGGCAAGATTAGTGCCAAAGAAGGCTCTCGCGTACTGGTTGTGATCATAATCCATTGACAAAGATTTGCTACTAACTGTTCTTCCATCCGCGCTGACATTTAAATATATCAGACCAAAATTAGCGAGATTAAACGGATTAGCGTTGTACAAACCGTTAAAAGCGATTGAAGTGATTAGGCCAATCACTATCCGTGTCGGGGTTTGACTAAGAAATAGATTATCCTGCACGTGTGATAACATCCCTTTAGGAATAGAGAAAGTTTTTAGCACAGCTCGTTTCAAAGGGTACTTAGCATTACCTCGCAACAAGGCTTTCTCGTGCGCTAGAGAGATTGCCGGATTTAATTTGGCTTTCCGTACAACCAGGGCCGCATAAGTTATAATCGATTTATAACTACCAGCGTGGTCGTGTCCTAGCGCGTTGAACGCATCTTTAGACGACGTGAGTTTCAATTTAACGGTCACACCGTTTAACATATAGCGATCTTGCGCAAAAATATCTGCGTGTAACCGACCCATAATATCGATGTCCTGAGAACCACCAGCTATATTTCGACGTAGCCTTAGTCTGTTGTTATTATCGCCCTGTGATTCCTTAATAGAGTTTGGCGTGTCTTTGTAAAAACAGAGCCGCTGTCATATGACCTCGCTTGGCTTCCTCCCCGTAATTCAACGTGGCTTCCATGTAATCCCTATAAGGATAGGTGTTCTCGCTGGGTGTAATCAGCTTGTCGTTCAAGGAAACGTCGACATGGGAGAATAAACTGTGCATGTAATAGTTGACCTGTGCCACATCTGCATTAGGGGGTAATTTGTCGCCATTGGCTAACGTGATTTTGGCGCTCACATGCAGAAAAGTTTGAACAAATCTAGATATTCTTCACCGTTTCCCGATATTACGAACTCCACAGGTGCTCCGGGCGCTAAGGTGGCCAACGGATGTATCTCTACAAATTTACCATCTTCTACGGCTGTTTGTGTTGGTGGCACGCTGAACAAATCTAGACCGCTATGAAGACACACGCAAGAGTTGGGGTGAATAAGCGACATCATTCAAATATATCAGAGTACCGTTGCTTGTTCTTCTGGGAATGAGAAGGGCGAGATCGGGTAGTTCGTTTTATTCTTTTTGGTTCGCCAGGTGGGGCAGCCCTCGCCTTTCTTGTTCTTTTTCTTCTAATACCGCTACCCGATTGGTTAGTGGCGAGGTGGTCAACCGCTCCCTGTAATAAACGCTGACCCGATTCTCTTGCTCGTTCACGAAATGATTCCCCAACGTTTCTTCCAGCTAATGCATCGCTCGCGACCTGTAGACCGGTGCCAACCCCTTCTCCGAATAACGCTTTACCCTCCATTTTTAACCACGGGGGAACTATGCGACCGAGCCTGCTGAAAAAAAACTCCCTAAGCGATGCCCTCTTTGACTTCTGCCTCCGATAAGCACTGGCATCGCGTGTCCGCTTGATTGCAGTAAAACTACTCGTACATTTTGGGGTTTCGTCGTATTGGTACGTGTCTTACCATTTTTTTCTATTTGAAATCAAACCGTCTGTGAGTTCGGAAATGTAGCGTCAGCACCAAAGCTCCGCTAGTGAATGGGATAGTCTTACCGTGGTCATTAGTTAAAAGTATTTCTACGGTGTCAAACGAAAAACGACTCAGGGGTACTGTTGCGGTGCGTTAAAAATTTTAGAAACCGTACTAGGAAGTGTTTGGATATATCCCGCTCCAATGATATGTCCCCAAAAAGTTATTTCCTGAAACGCTACTTGTAATTTTGTAGGTTTAGCAGTTAAATTATTCTTTCTTAATGTTTCCAAAACATATTTAAGTCCCGAAAAGTGTTCCTCAAATGACGAACTAAATAAGCAAATGTCGTCAATGTATGTGATGATGTCTGATCTACCTGACAAAATTTGTCGCATCATGCGAATAAAGGTAGCTGGAGCGTTAACAAGCCCAAAAGGCATCAGATTCCACTGGTATAGACCTTGCGGAGTGAAAAACGCTGTGTAGTATTTAGCTTTTTCAGTTACTGGTATCTGCCAATAACCTTTAGTTAAGTCTATCTTAGTGAATATAGTTGCGGTAGATAGACGTAGCAGTAAGTCGTCGAGAAGTGGATGTGGTTCGCTATCAACTACAGTTTGTGCATTTAATTTTCTATAGTCGACGCATAATCTAATGTTATTGTCCTTCTTTCGGACAATAACTAATGAAGAAGAAAGTTACAATCTTATTATTAAACATATGATAATATTAGTATTATATGAATAATGTATAAGATGAAGACAAACAAAATGATTAGTTAACCAAGGCTTACAGAACAGTATTATGATACGACAAAGACATTTTCACAATAAGAATGCTTTTATAAACTAAGCAGAATAAACCGGAAGTAATGAGAGGTCAAGGAGAAAACCGAATGGAGAATTAATCTACGTACACAAGAAATAATGACGTATACATGGACTCATAGACAAACTTTAAAATACACATATTCATAAATAAAAAATAGTTAGGTCAGGAATGACTAGATAGGTTACAAACATGATACAAAACTGAATAAAATAAAACTGAATATGATCCGATACACCATTAATTTACAACACTGCACAGCTAACAGATAAGGTCAAATAATGGCAGGTACGAACGAACAAATCATCGGAAAGTCATCGATGGGTTCTTCGCAAAATGCAATTAATTAACAGCCCTATGGAACAATCAGGACTGACCTTGACATTCGAAAAGCCATAAGGTTCAGTTCTGATCCCCTCCTACCGCCCACGAATAAGTAACAACACATACGGTAGAACATAAATAATACATATATATATATATATATGAGAATATTTAGACATGCCTATGAAAGCAGAAGTGACATGGACTCAGTATTGTGTCTTATAACTGACAAAAGTCACATTAAACTTATCTGTTTAACGCTCCGCTCGATGCGATTTTCACCAACGGTTTAGACTCATGTCTCGAACTGTTTGCTCCTTGTTGGTAAATAACTGCTTTCCATCTTTTGGTCTACTGAGATCTTGTATTCTTCATAAAAAACTGGACTGCGCTGACTTTGTCCTTTCAAAGTGGGCGATCTACACATGATTATGTGACGTCAGGTTAACATTTCGTGGTCATGCGTGTCACGTCATATTTATGCAAATCATGTGATTTTCTTGTAATTGTAAACAGTTCGTGAAAGTTTGCGAACAAAACGAAAATTTTTTTTTTCTTTCGGTCACCAGCAATGGCCTACCAGTTGTTGCGGTCGCTCGTTGTAGTTGTTGAAGGCTATCTTTTCTTATTTGTTCAATAGGGCCTCTTCAGTTCTGGTCATTGATTCATTAATTCTTGATCGTGCTGTTGTTGGAAAATTACGCGAATGTGGGTCAATAACATTCTGCCTGTCATAAAGTTTGAACTCGGCAACTTGATTAAATTGATAATTCATTTGGGTTGAGTCCGTATATATTTATTACAGGTTACACATGAAGAAACAAAATCCATTCAAGCTAAACATGAAAGTATATATTAAATCCTACATCGTAGAGGCTATCCATGCATCACAGTCCTTGTCCAGTAATATGCAATACTATAGTCAGAACGTCATAACTATATGCACGCGCGGTTGGAGCACCCAACGGTCGACAGTGAGATTATGCGTCTGACAATATAAAATTAAATGGACTGCTAATTCTTCCTTCTTTAAATTCAGTTAATTTACTAACCTCCATAAAATTCCTCTCTTCTTAATATTCTTGGACTGACCCATGTCCGTACTATAGTAACATATGTGCGGCAATATCATGCCCACCATAAGAAGGATTATAGGACACGTCTCTTCAGTTCGACGGTCAATACAAAAAGGGGTCCGGTAACCTAGTCACCCAGCGTGACCTTACCGACGCTACCACGTCATAATCGATCGTGTGTATAGCGTTCAATAACCTAATAATACTTTATATTATATTAAATACTGCAATCCTCAAGACTGCACGTCCTAGCAGACGGCGTCTATAAAAATACCGTAACAGGTACGTAGTGCGGTTTGTTGTAAATCCTAAAACCGAGGCGGTAGTCCTGTCCAAAATAGGGACAGTTCGTAACAAAGGGACCGACGCATCCCCAACCGGTCTCGCCGCTACGAGGTCACAGTACACGTACACATTTTTCATGTCGCTATCCATTTGTATGTCAGTCTCTCCTCGTAGTATTGGGTCGGCGTCTGTTACGTTCAATGATGGCAACACTAACATGTTTTTCAACGGCTCGCTAATTCTAACTTCCGCCCCCGTTTCATACAGCGTCAATTATTGTTAAAATGAATTCTAATTTGCGCTTTTTCATTCACATCCGTTCCTAAAAGCAACCGATTCAAATCATCGATAAGCGTGTCGGGGGAATTGTATAGACCGGCGCGCAACGTAAGTATTATAGGCGTTTTCCCCTCGTCGTTGTTTGGGAAGTAATGTATCCATACTTCATTCTCTAGTAAGTTAAAATAACTTTTGAGGAATTGATTCTCAACCAAGCCAACCTCGTACCGTGAAGTCAATTCTATAGTCTGTGGCAACTTGACGAAACAGTGACCTGCATTATTGTTCGGGTATATTTTCATCGAGGCATTGCTCGGTAAAGTCCCGTAAAAACTCATCATAGGGTTAGGTAACATGTAACCCAGACAACTGCTCATTATGGCGATCCAAAACTGGCCTTGCTCCGACTAAGACTGAATAACGAGACCCCGATGACGACATATATAACGATCATCTGACAGATGAAAACGATCTCTAGACGCGGGACTAGTTTTCCCCAAAAAAGCAAGAACAAGGTTCTCGTGGACTTTTGAGCGGGTGACCGCAAAACTGGGGTGGCCACGACTTCTATGTCCACCAGTCTCGATATCTAGCTAGCTTTTTGGAGGAAATCCAGCTGTTGAATGACGAGTTATAACCGAACCATTTGACTAAATACTCTTTAACACCGCTTACACCTCGTCGTTCTTGCAAAATGGACTCGATTCGATAAAAAATTTTGTCACCGACCCGCTGCAGCCCTTCTTTGCAAAAAGACCCTTTCAATTCCTCCCCACCATCGTCTTTAAGGACGTACGTTACCGGCATTGTGTTGTTTAGTCAGCTGACCGTAAACATATCTGTCCACGAAGGCGTATAACCCTTTTTAAACGTTTGCCTGGCTTGAGCGATCCGCACGCGATCACCTTCTTTAAAATAGACTTTTCTTCCGGGGACGTCAGCAGTCGAATACAACGTATGCCACACCTCATCTTGATTGGCCGGGTTAACTTGCGAAGTCGCCATCCGAATACTCCGATGAAACGAATAATTGTAGTTGCGGATCAGTAGCTTTATCACGTCGACGTATCGAAGACTGTTGGTTTTGGTAAAGTAACGCCACATTTTTTTCTTTGAGGGTGCAATTAAATCTTTCCACTATAGCGGCCTTAATATCCTCATTCTCCGTAGTGAAGAAATGTACACCCTCTTTAAGAATGATTTATTGATGAATTCAATATCTTTGTCTGTTTGAAAATTTATCGGTTTGAGACTGTTAACAATTCTCTTCACCGCTACTCCTAAGGCTTTCCCAGTTTTTGTTTTTAGAGGAACCGCCCACGCAAATTTACTAAATACATCGATACACATCACTAGATTGGAAAAGCCATTGTTGGATTTTCTTAAACTTCGCAAGTCTATGAAGTCAGCCTGGAACTGTTGACGGATACCACTCGCGACGGTCGCGGGTCTTTTATATTTTCTACGCACCGGTTTGTGTAAGGTGTACTTAACCTGATGGCTTAACCAATCTACGATTTTATTATGAGTAAGTTTGGTGCTACGCTGCAGGGCACCAGCGCCTCCATAGGACCCTGGTAGCTTCGGTTCCTAGTAATGTTGTTTTAAAATCTTATTCACTCCTTTGGCCATGCTTCCCACTTTGGATTTTTAGTCTTATTCTTTTTCCTTCTTCTGAGAGAATACGCGACGCCTCTTGTACTGTTGCTGTCAGCCACCTTCTTTTGATTACTCGTCGCGTGTGTGACTTGTTCGGGTGGCGACTGTAGAATTTTTTCCGTGACCTCGTCTTTAAGTACAGTTGGTGAACCTTGCTGGTCGATAGGAGGCATCGAGCACGGCTAGCTAGGTGGGGACTTGACGTCCACTGAGCCTAGCGGTCTGTGACTGTATGTTCTAGTCGAGTCAAATAGCGCCAAATCTTCTCGGTCCAAGACTCGTTGCATTTGACTGTCCAAATCTCCTAGGTTATCCCGTAGAGCATCGGGGGTTCTATAATGTTTTTTAGACTCTAACAAACGAGCGTCCATCAAAACCATTTTCTTGGCCATCTTTTTACACACCTAAGACGCCTTTTAACACGCTTAGTATAGGGCTCAACAAAGCGCCTATGAAATCACCCTTTTGTAAAACTTGTTTCCGCCTTTTGAGCGACAATTTCATTTGGGTAAGCGCTCTCAGAGTGGTTTTGCAACGACGGATACGCCTCTTCTGAGGGAGTGTAAGTGGAACGTTGCCTTTTAACACATTGTGACAACATTCCTAGAGTGTTCAAATGAGGTTCCTAGGAGGTCGGGTGACGCTGTTGTCATGAAGGCCTTGATCGCTGGGGGTTTGGCACGGCCCAAGAACCGCAACATTTCGGCGGATCGTTTCACCTTTTTCCCCATCTTGTTATTTGGAGACGTATATAATCTGTGTTTCCTCAGGAAATATATGGCTGCGCATTCTCAAAACATCCAGTGTTGCCTGGCAAAGGTCAAACACCAAATAACCGTGTGGAACACCGTTCGCGTCTTTAAAACTTTCTTGGACGTACGAAGTACGACCTGGGTACATCTGCTAGGTTAGATTCGTAATCTGCGATCCGTCTCGTGGGTTTTTGAACACCACCAAATAATGACTATTGAGACTTATCGTTCGCTGCTCCTTATTTTTCCCAAATAAATTTTGCACGATGTAGATCACGCTAATATTGCGATGGTGGTTGTCTTTCGTGAATAGTTTAGTTATTCTATCATCGTAGCTCTCATCAGATCATCTATAACGAGCATGCGTCTCCTATCACCTGTCCATTGTCATGTCCGGCAGTCCTTCATAAACTCCGGTCATCGAATTATACATTGGCTGCCATTCCCCATAACACCAGATGAGCTCATCGGGTGTTGGAACCACCAACTTGCCTAGATGTTGCAAAAAACCGACGTATACAGACTGTTTTTCCACTGCCGGTAGGTCCAGCTATAAGCGCTGTAAAAGGGTGTTGCCACCTCAGGTCCATGGCTATAAATGCTAGATACACTCATAAACCGGTATTATATTGTTTTCAACTACCCAATGTGAGAATCCATACAACGAAAACTTATTCAAGTCTTGTTGATAATATTGTTTTCAACTACCCAACGTGAGAACCCCTGCAACGATCAACGCATTCTAAAATTTATTCGTTACTCACTCGGCTCGTCCAAGCGAAAAGAAGTTAACAAATTTTGTGACGACAACGAGCGTAAAATTATCGATTGCACACGCGCGCGCGCGATCCACCGGTGACAAACAGGTAGAATTACTTTCTGTTTGAAATACCTTATATATTGAGACATTCTAAGACTCCAGCATTCCGTAAACAGACTTCCAGAACCAAAGATAACTGTATTAAATATTACGCGTGTTATATTGTTCCCGCCTTCTGTGGCAGACAAACAGTTGACGACAGACACTTTGACAAATCATTTTCTTACAACCAAACTATTGCAGCGTATAAGGTAAGTGTATATATCTACTATGTTTTATATATACGTAGATTAAATACACGCCCGTTACACGAAATTGGAGACAAGTTGTGCTGTGTGGTCGTCGGATGTTTATTACATGGATTATGTAACGTTCTCCATGTGAAAAATTTTGCTCGGCTTCCGTTTTAAAAGTCTGTAGACAGATATTATCTTCGTTAAGAATATTATAGAAGTTTTGTTAAAATGTAAGTCTCTCTTTAAAAAAAAAAGAATATCCTAAATTATTTTATATCCTACTCAGAAACTAATTGTATTTCTCTAGCACTATCTAAATAAGCTACATATCTCTGTCATACTTATTTCTCCATTTTTAGAAAACACATTGGTAGAAATAAATTACTTGTTTAAACCGGATGAAAAAGGAGGAGGGCGGCCTGCATGGAGGCCGTAAGGAGGCAGCCCCTCCACCATGCAAAGGCACAACAGGCCAATCACCTGTTTGTCTTAAACTATGATTACGAGCAATACAAGAGAGAAAACCGACTGATTCTAAAGGCGACGAACTGGAACGGACTACGGACTACGACTTAAGTATAAATGGGAAGGAAGAGGAGCTGGTGGAAGAGATGAGGAAAGCAAAACTAGAAATCATGGCTATAACGGAAACGAAGAAAAAAGGACAAGGAGTCATGGATCTCGATGGAAACGTTGCATTGTGGGTACCCCTGAAAGAGCTAAAGGGGGCGTGGGTTGCATTGTGGCCCAAAATCAAAAAGATAGTATCAAGGGATGGAACTTTGTCTCGGAGCGCATTATGGTTGTAAAACTAAAAGAAGGAGAAACCATAGTCAACCTGGTCATAGTGTATGGGCCAAATGAGGATGAGAGAGCAGAGGTCAAGGAGGAATTCTTCGAGCGGCTTCAAAGGACAGTGGATGACTGCCTAGATGAAGTTATCATGCTCGGAAATTTTAATGCCAGAGTTGGAAATGACCATGCTAGATGGGGTGGAGTTATCGGAAGATATGCAGAAGATACTCTCAATGACAATGGAAAGCGACTCCTTAGATTCTGCAGTGAGAAGAATCTGATCATTACATACACAAAGTTCCCCCGTAAGGGCATACATGCATACACTAGATGTGAACCAACCAAGAATGAGAAGTCAGTGATCGACTATGCCATTGTTCGGAGAAGCTCATTCAGATATGTCCGAGATGCAAGAGTCTGGAGGGGGGCCAGAGATTGGAAGTGATCACTACCTGCTAACAATCAAACGAACAACTGAAAGAGTTGCTCAGCCTAGGAACTGCCCAACATCAGCAAGAAACCAAGTAAACGAGCAGGAGAAATGAGCATTAGGACATACAAGCTGAGAGAGCCAGAAATTAAGACCAGATATCAGGGGCTTATTGCTACAGCAGTGAGCAACACAGAAGAACGACCTGATGACTTGGAAACCCTCTGGAATAAATTCAAGGATATCATAAAGACAGCTGCTGCAGAAGCATGTGGTGAAGTTCGACTTGGGGACCAGAGAAAGAGGACACCTTCCTGGACAGAGGAAGTCAAAGAGAAAATAAGAGAAGAAAATGGCATGGAAACAATACTTAGGAGCTAAAAACACAACAGGACAAATGGAAAAATGGAAAAATATAGAGAATATGTGACACTCAGAACAGAAGCAAAGAACAAAGTGCTAGCAGCAAAACAGAAGTCCTGGGAAGAATTTGGAGAAAAGCTAGAAAAAGATGCACAAGAAAACCAGAAATTGTTCTATAAGACCCTAAAGAACATGAGGAAGGAAAAACAATGCCCTCTCAAATTTATAAAAAACAAGCAAAGCAAATTGCTTACTGCCCCGAAGGAAGTAATGGAAAGATGGAAAGAATATTTCTCAGAACTCCTGGATGGTGAGCATGGTGAGCCATCAGAAATGATAACCACTAGCACAGAAGAGAAAACCAATGATGGTGAAGATGACATAAAGATGGAAGAACTGAGGGCAGCACTAGAGAAAATCAAGATGGGCAAAGCAGCAGAGCATGATGGTATAACACCAGAAATGGTTAAGTACATGGGAGCATCAGGCGACCTATTACTCTTAAAGGTCCTACAGGCAGCATGGTGCAACAAGACCATACCAAAGGATTGGGAGATTGCCATCATAACAGCAATTTTCAAAAAAGGTGACAATCGACAATGTGGAAACCATAGAGGCATATCCCGTCTCAGTGTCCCTGGTAAAATCTACTCTAGAATCCTAGAGCAGAGACTCCGACGCCTAGCTGAGCCACAACTGGATGAGGTCCAGTGCGGATCCCGAGCAAACCGAAGTACTCAAGACCTAATCTCACACTCAGACAGCTGAGTGAAAAAGCCCTTGAGTATAAGAGTGAGATCCATCTTTGTTTCATAGATCTGGAAAAGGCGTTTGACAGGGTCCCCTGGAGCAAACTTTGGGACTGTTTGGCAAGGAAGAATATTCCAGCACCTCTGATTCATGCTATACAGAGCTTCTACAAGTCTTGCAGAAATTATGTGAGGACAGCAAACCATAAGTCAGAAGAGTTAAGGACCACCACTGGTGTAAGACAAGGTGATATCCTATCACATTACCTCTTCATACTCCTTATGGACGATGTCATCAAGGCATGTAAGGAGAGAACAAGAAAGTATTCAGTGGGGTACTGGAAGATGAGACAGGTTTATATTTCAGAGCTGGCATTTGCTGATGATGTTGCCCTGATTGCTAAATCAGAGGCACATCTCCAATCCAACCTGCAAGTCTGGAAGGAAGAGCTGGAGAAGAGAGGGATGGTCATAAGCAGCTCTAAAACAAAATCCATGGTGATATCACGAGAAGAAAGAAAACATCAGATTAAGTTGGGAGAACAGGTCCTGGAGCAGGTCGACCACTTTAAATATCTCGGAGCTATTATAGACCAAAAGGGAGGCATCAAAGTAGAGTTGGCCACTCGAAAAGCAGCGGCTGGGAGACTTTTTCAGGCCATAAATCGTGGATTCCTCAGCAAGAAAGAGGTTGGTAAGAAAAAGAAGATGGCTGTATACCGCTCCACCTATGTCACAGTCTTGACATTCGGATGCGAGTCGTGGGCAATGACTACAACCCACAAAAGCCAGATCCAAACCTCAGAAATGAGGTATCTGAGGAAAGTGGTTGAAGTAACAAGAAGAGACATGGTCCGCAACCAGACGATCCGTCAAGGCCTAAAATCCCATCCACTGCAGACCCAAATAGAACAGTCCCAACTAAGATGGTTTGGCCATGTCTGCAGAATGGGAGAAGATCGGCTACCACGACAAGCATGGGAAACAAAGAGCTAGGGATCCAGACCTCCAGGACGACCCAGAGTCCGCTGGGAGGACAACATTAGACAATCTTTGAAGGACCGAGGACTAGAATGAAACCAGGCCAGGAAGAAGACAGCTGATAGAATGGTCTGGCGCTCTCTCTTCCAAACCTCTACACCTCACGGTAGAAGGGGAACGACTAAGTAAGTAAGTATATATATATATATATATATATATATATATATATATATATATATATATATATATATATATATATATATATATATATATATATATATATATATATATATATATATCAACGGGCTGATCACCCGTTTGCCAGTCACTTTGATTACGGAAACAACAGCGAACGGATTGATTTGTCGTTGCCCTAAAGACGCCATTAGGCGTGATGGGAACAGCGCCAAAGAAAATCTATTCGCTGTTGTCCTTAAGACGCCACTAGGCGTAATGGCCACTGACTGCTTTGCCGGTCGTTGGCTAAGGACGGAAGAAGAAGATATATATATATATATATATATATATATATATATATATATATATATATATATATATATATATATATCAACATTATCATGTGCCGGTTGGTGTAGGTGGTCATGTCCCTCGATCTCCAGTGCGCTTGAGCACTTCTATTGATGCTTTTCCTCCAAACCAAGTCAATCCAACATTATCTCTCTTTGTCTTCCTCTACCGCTGATCTTCCCCGACGTGACGATATTCTCCAATGTCTCTCTTATACGGTTACTACAAGACTAAGTGGTAACAACAAAAATAAATAAAAAAACACAAATAAAACAGCTTGGTAGAATCCTTCTAAATTCTTACGTTATTTTAATGTTTTGATGTCTAAATTCTTACGGTAGTTTTTATTCTCTTTCACAGATGGCTTCGCCTCAGTCAGAGAGACGCCTACAGTCGTGCTCGGTATGTGAGCGCGTTTTCACTCGGGCACGTAATCTCACCCGACATTTGGATACGGCTTACGGGCGACAAAGATACGAGTGTTCTCTGTGTGGGCAGGTGTTTACAAGGACTGATACGCTTAAACGCCATGCAGAGAATGAGCACCGACCCGTCTCAATTACTCGCATTGAAGCAACAACGTTATCTTTAACTAACCTGGTATGTGCTCTCTATGGGAAGAATTTCAAACGTCGTGATACTTTGATACGGCACATTGAAACCGCGCACTCGCCGAATCTGTGTCGATGTGAGATCTGTGATTTTTTTTTTCGTACGCCCGCTAATACTCGAGGCGAAATCTCAGGTTATTATTAATGTTTAACCTGACATTGATTTTACGTGAGTATCCCTTCTTTTCTTGCACAGAGACAGGTGTCCCTCGCAATTCAGGCAGATACTCGCCGATTTCGGAGGTACCAATTAGAGCTGGGTCGGCTCAGGAGCCGCCAATCCCTGGTCGACGACACTCCTTCAAATGTACTCGCCAGGTCTCGAGTTATTTCAGTCCCAATCCCGGTCGACGAAAAATCTTCAGATGCCGTCGCCCGGGTTTGATCCTGGATCACCCGGTCGCCAGAGCGGTGTGGTAACCACTACGCTAGCGCGGCTCTCAGATCTGTGATAAAACCCTTACTTGAGCTGATAGCTTACGGGTCCATATACAGCAATAACACTCCTGTGACTATGCGGAATCCATCATCATCAGCAGCGCCCTTTACATCATTTTCAACAACGCAACCCTATTCAACAATTTCTTCCACATAATCTCAACACTATAGGCAGACACCCTCATCAGGAGCTCCGTCTTCATCATCTTCAACAAAGGGACCTTCATCAGCGGCAGTCCCGGAAACCACCTCGTCTTGAAATTCATACAAACGCCCAAGGACCAGCCACCAAGGGCCTAGTAATAAGGCTCGCCTGACCTCTGAGAATTACAGTTTACGAGACATACCGTCTGACGTTAGACAATTCTACACAGGCAAATAGTCAGCAATAAACACACACACCAACATTAATAAATATTTGACCACATTCACCTTTTTCCACAGGCCAGACACCGCACACCCAATAGATATTGGTTTTCCATTCTTAGACCCATCTTTAACACGCAAACAAAACGCTTCAAGATTAATTACAGTCACCACACCATTCTTAGGCACCGAGAAACCAACACCCTGCGCTTCTACCACGCATCACACAATAACGCGTGTGTCTTGGACACACCTCATCTAGTTAATAATATTACAGATTTCAACACGTTTGTGGGAGCCGCGCTAGCGTAGTGGTTACCACACCGCTCTGGCGACCGGGTGATCCAGGATCAAACCCGGGTGACGGCATTTGAGGATTTTTCGTCGACCGGGATTTGGACTGGATTAACTCGAGACCTGGCGAGGACATTTGAAGGAGTGTCGTCGACCAGGGATTGGCGGCTCCTGAGCCGACCCAGCTGTAATGGGTACCTCCGAAATCGGAGAGGATTTGCCTGAATGGCGAGGGACACCTGTCTCTGTACAAGAAAAAAGGGATACTCACGTAAAATCAATGTCAGGTTAGACATTAATAATAACCTGAGATTTCGCCTCGAGTATTAGCGGGCGTACGAAAAAAAAAAAAAAAAAAAAAAACACGTTTGTCTCAAACTTACACGACACTGATACTCTTAACTATGCACTTCACAACAGACCCAATACAAAGTATTATGTCGAGTCAATACCAGCCACATCATTCTACATTTACCACATACACGAATACCTGATAGGCTGTTGTTCATCGGATATTCCAACATACATTACATCCAATAAAGCTATTAATACATTGGAAACGACTCGAACGCACAACCGTTTACGGATAACCTTTGTTTTTTAGATGTTTAGCGGCGTTTAGAGGGGCTCCTGTTACTGACGTTAGAAAAAGCACGCGTCATCTCCTAAAAACAGTGGCACTTACAGCAGGGTATCGAGTCCCTAGTCGATTTTTCCGGCGTGAGTTTAAACCAAATCTCCGCGTTAGAACAATGTGTCGGTGTATATATAGATATCTTTTAATTTGACGACAAGCAAACCCTTTCCTCAAAACTCAGAGGCAGTAATAGTTATAATGAAACGTTGCGCCTTTTAGTTTATAAAGCTATTTCATGTACATATAGATATAGATAGAGCGGCGCACGCTTCTTCGTGTCCGAAGTGTGGGAAGTTATGAAAGGCTTATTATCGACTGGCGACACACGAGAAAACGTGTACCGGTGATAAAAGAGTAGAAATATTTAAGGGCGGGGTTTATAACCCACCGGAAACCATTTGAGAATCGATCGCCTCGCACGGTATAAATGTCGATACGAACTTCGTGTATCCGTATCGTGCGACGTTTGATTACGAATGTTTTTTCGCGAACGACGATTTACCCGCTGGGGGAGCTTAACTAACTTTTTGTCGAAACACGTCCCTCTGTCTTGTTTGGTAGATTCCAATGTCCCTTGCTGGAAGCGCCTGTCTGTTTTATCACAACGGGGGATCCTCAAGAATGTCAATAGGATGCTTTATCATCTGACCCGAATCGCCGAGGCGGCTTATGCAATCTTACGTGAGCGATTTGACGAGGTGTATACCCAACTCGGCGATTTGGAGGGACACGTCACCAGGCTCGATGAGTGTTTGCGAGAGCTCCCTGTTATAGGTTTCAACTCTGGGAAATATGACATAAATGTTATAAAACCGTACCTAATAAAGTATTTCCTAGACCGAGAAGACCCCTTTAAATATTTAGTAATAAGAAATAATAACTTTATGTGTATCGCTACCCCGAGGTTAAAATTTTTAGATATAATCAGTTACCTAGCTCCAGGTTTCAGTTATACCAAGTACCTCGCAGCCTATAAAGTTAAAGAAGAAACTAAAGGGGTTTTCTGTTAAGAATCTGTAACCGATTTGTGTAAATTAAACGAAACCAGTTTACCGCCACACGAGGTATTTTTTTCCTCCCTAAAAAATTGTAATCTTTCTACTGCTGAGTACGCTGAATGTCAAAAGGTCTGGGTCGATAATGATGTGTCCACTCTGCGCGATTTTCTTGAGCGGTATAATAATAAAGACGTGGTTCCGTTCTTAATTGCGTTAGAACAACAAGTTAGTTTTTACGCGAACCTAGGCGTAGACATGTTTAAAGACACCATTTCGGTTCCCGGGTAACCTTAAAGTACCTCTTTAGTACCCTACCGTCAAATATAGCTTTTTCTTTATGTTCGAAACGGGAGCAAGATTTACATAACACTCTGAGACAAAATAAAGTTGGGAGTCCGTCGATAATATTTCATACGTTTCATGAAAAAGACAAAACGTACATTAGAGGCGATCAGACTAAAGGGGTTCAGAGCGTTAAGGGGTATGATGCCAACGCGCTTTATGTCAACCTGGTAGAAATGTGGGAATGCGAGTTGCAGCGACTCAAACGAGCCGATCGATCAATCGGTCGTTCACTGCGCGACACATTCCCGAGTCTGAAACCTTCGATCTCCAATTTTAGATATCCGCTAAAGGAACAACAGATCATCGACGCTGATAACGACGAGACCATATTTGGGTTAGTCGAATGCGACATAAAAGTCTCCGACTTCCTAAAGGACCATTTTGCGAAATGACTCCGATATTTAAGAACGTTGACGAGGGTAGGGATGATATTGGCCCTTTGATGCGTGATTACGCAGAAAAAAATAAACTCCTGACGACCCCTAGACGGACATTGATTGAAGGCTATGTCGGGCACAAAATTCTGTTGGCGACGCCTCTGCTTCGCTGGTATCTGTCCAAGGGCTTAGAAGTCACGCATATATATCAGGTCATCGAGTATACGCCTGCGACTTGCTTTAAACCATTTGGGGATACCGTTTCCGAAGCGCGACGACAAGGGGATAGAGACGATATTTACTCAATAACTAGTGAAACTATGAAATTGTTAGGGAACGCGGCTTATGGCAAGACATTGAACAATAAGGTGAAGCATGTACAAGTATCGTACACCCCAGGGGAGGGGACGTCTAAATTAATAAACTGTCCCCGTTTTAAATAGATGACTTTAGTAACGGACGATCTTTTCGAAGTAGAGATGGTTAAGAAGAAAATTAGTTGGGACCTACCTGTGCGGATAGGGTTTTTCATCTATCAGTATTCTAAACTAAGCATGCTCGAGTTTTATTACGATTGCCTAGATAGGTTTGTAGACAGAGCCGACTTTCAGTTATGCGAGACTGATACGGTTAGTTTATATCTCGCGCTAACCACACAGAATCTGGCGGATGCCGTTATACCTCAATTACGCCTGGAATTTTATACCGTATGCGATCGATGGTTCCCCGCCGAAGTGTGTCCCGATCATCGATCCGAATTTATTACTAGTGAGTATAAGCTCGTGTTTGACTGTCAGAAATGTCGCGACAAAACGTTATTCCAGAGGTTTTCAAACTGTGCGTCGCGGCTCCTAGGGGCGTCGCGACCCTCTGCTAAGTGCATCGCAGTGGTTTGGGAAAAGTGTTGGGCTCGATATTATTTGCCAAATTTCATCAATAAATATATATCTTCGTAGGACGACATGTTTGCGCCGAGGTATTATTACGTGTACCAATACGTGTCATTAGGTACTAGAAGTTATTGACAAATGCACCATAAAACTCCAGATCAGGTCTATGTTACGAACAGCTGATCACTAACTCTGATGTCATCATGGCGGATGCTGGTGTAAAATATGCACATTCAGAAGTCATTAATATCTTTTTGGGTATAATTGCTTATATATAATATATAGTATAGAGAGGAGCCGCGGTGATTTATGCACAGGTCACGGGAGCCGCAGAACAAAACAGTTTGAAAACCTCTGCGTTATACGATAAGCGAACACCTGGACTGTTTAAATTAGAATATGAAGGGGATGGTATGGTATCTTTATGTAGCAAAACTTACCACTGCTTCGGGAGTTATGACAAGACTACCACTAAAGGACTCGGTAAACAACACAACACCTTATACAAAAACACGTTTTTGGATGTCCTCAGCACGCAACATTCACGCGGGAGAAAAAATGAAGGTTTCAAGACTCACAATTCATCCATCTACACGTACACCTAACACAAAAATTCTCTGTCCTATTTTTAAATAAAAAGACAGGTACACGACGACAATGTTACAACCTCTCCCCTAGACATATAGTCCTTTCTCTTCTGCTACCCTGAGCAGTTTATATATATATATATTGGTTTTGGGCAGAAGCTGTAACAAAACACTCTAATATTAAATACAATTATTACAAACTATATTAAAAAACCTTGGCCTTTGTATAAATGTTGTCTACTTGTTGTAAAATTTATATTGTATGAATGTTGTATATATATATATATATATATATATATATATATATATATATATATATATATATATATATATATATATATATATATATATATATATATATATATATATATATATATATATATATATATATATATATATATATACATATATATACATATATATATACATATATATATATATATATATATATATATATATATATATAATATATATATATATATATATATATATATATATATATATATATATATATACATATATATATATATATATATATATACATATATATACATATATATATACATATATATATATATATATATATATATATACAAGGGCAGTCCAAAAAGAAACAGAACTTTAAAACAAAAAAATTTAATAATGTGCTTACAACTTAATCAGACTTGTCTCCTTCAAACTATACCCCTCCTCTACTTATACGCCGCTCCCAACGTGTTTTCCATTTCTGGAACGCATCCTGGAATTCGTTTTGTGGAATGGTGCGTAGGTCTCGTAGCGAATTTTCTTCTATCTCTTCTATCGTTTGAAATCGGCTACCTTTCAGGGTGGATTTGAACTTCGGGAATAAAAAAAGAGTACGCAGGAGTCGAATCTGGATAGTAGGGTGGCTGCGAAACTAGAGTCATCCCGTGCTTTGCCAAAAATTCAGTGATAAGGAGCGACGAGTGAGCGGTGACTGACTGTGACACGGTTCGCTTTTTGCTCATCTGTCAAGAATCGTGACACAATTTTTGCAGCAACACGATGCATCTGCAGTTTTTCAGTCAAAATTGTGTGACACCAACTTTTACTAATGCCAACTTCTTCAGCAACTTCACGGACAGTTAGGCGACGATTTTCAAGAATCAAAGCACGCACTTTCTGAACGTGATCGTCGTCCGTTGACGTGGAAGGCTGTCCAGTTTTTTTATGGTCGTCTTTGATGGACGTTCTGCACGATTTGAAACGTTGGTACCAATCATAACACTGTGTGCGGCTTAAACAATCCTCTCCATAAGCTTGCTGTAACATCTGAAAAGTCTCGGTAAAAGTTTTTCCCAAGTTCACACAGAATTTCACGGAAACACGTTGCTCTTCAAGATCCTTCATATTTTAATCCGTAAAAATCGCAAAAGGCATGGGAGACAACTTTACTCTACTGTGCGTACTCGATGACTGATTCACGTGGTGTGATCAAGCAAGTTGGAGGCTAGAGCTCAAAGTCACCGCTACACACCACCACTATCGCGAGTCTGCTGTGTTGGCTCGTTGGCGCCCTATTTAAGAAGTTCGGTTTCTTTTTGGACAGACCTCGCATATGTTGGAACACCTGAATAAAGGAACATAACAACAAACTGCTGCGTCAAACACAACACTTAAAATACCATCACAAAAAAAATCCCCTTAGTAACCGACTAACCCACGCCGCCATTATCGATCGGTATATTTCCCTATATAAAATTCATGCTCCACCGCCGGAATACTAACCGAAACCCCCGTACTATACTACTCATCTTCCATGCGGCGGACATGGCTAAGCCTGCTTAGTCTGCATTGTCTAAGCAGTGTATACATGCTTTGAAGGCCAGCACATGACAACACCTCGATATTTGTCACTTTTTCTTTTTATGAAATTCCCAGGGCATGCCGTAGACATCGTAGTTGTACGGTATTGAGCTTTCTTTCTTGCTTAACATAGGTTGTCCATGTCTCGCTGTCATATAAAAGTTTGCTGGTGACGCAGACGTTATGTGTCGCAGCTTTGATCTTCGTTGTGAGCTTGGAGTTTCTGCAAACATGCATTGTGAAGCGGGCGAATGTTGATGCAACTATGAACATGTCTAAAATCAGTTTATGTGTCCAGAGAGAGTTTGTCGTTGATGGTAGACCACAGGTATGTGATGCATCACAAAAACATTCTAAGTTATAGTGGTGATAACTGGTCCAACATCCACATCTTGACTCAGCACATTTGTTTTCTTTAAACATATAGTGAAGCCAAAGTTCGTGGAGGCTTATGTGAAGCGATTCACCAAACTCCGAAGCTCCTGTTGACTGACTACAGCGTCATCAGCGAATAAAAGTCTCTTATAGTGACCCTTCTGATTTTTGCTTTGTCCTTCAGCCTTGCGAGGTTAAACAATTGGCCTACTGTGAAGGCACATTCCTTCAGCTGCATCTCTGAATGCACATGTTAAGAGTAAGGCAAAGAAGATGCCGAAGAGGGTTGGAGTCATAATGCAGCCTTGTTTAACGACACTGCGTATGTCAAAGGGCTGTGATGTGCTTCCAGCATATTAGACGGTTCTCTCCATGTATTCATGGAATGACTTTATCCTTTCCAACAATCAAGCAAGGCAGCCTATATTCACTATTTTGAAGAGTGTGTCCCATATTCATCATAGTCATTATAAGACCGTACTCAGTGTTAGTAGATTTGAACTAAAAAAGCAACACAAGTTCAGAAGCTAAAAAGCGGTGATACTTGGGCCAAGAGGTTAGGCATCTCATTAATTAAAATTCCTTTTGTCTTGTTTATATTGATCTATATGGCTCGTTTATTTTGTTTAATGTCCTTCACATTAAATAGAAAATAATGAAAGAAAAAAAAACAATCAAACAAACCTATAAACATCGAATAGCTTCATTATCATCGTCATCATCATCATTGTCATCAGCATCATTATTTTATCACCATCATCATCAATATCATCATTATTAACATCATCATAATTATAATTACCATCAATATCATTATTACCATTGTCACGGCGCTATTTTGGCCGTGCGATTGGCTGCGTATTCGGAAGCTGCCAAACGGGCTGGCGAAAATTGACGAGCGATTGCGCTCATGTGACCAGCGGAAAATTTGAGCGCCAAGGGATTTCAGCGCCAAGAACCAAAATGGACGAGAAATGAAAATAGCTGATCTTAACTAATTTTGGTGTGCTGAAAACATCGTCACAATAAGTACGTTTTACCTGCAAAGTAGGATAAGTCTTGCTTCCATCTCTAACTCTGGCCTTTTCCAGTTGGAGGTAACGAGAGCATCTCGTTTTTTAGGCATTGTCACATCTATAACAAAGCAAAACTGAGATTCCAACAAAATGTAAACACGCGGCCATATTGTTATTGCTGGTCACGTGAACGCGCACAGCCAATTAAAAATTTAGAATCGAGGGGAAACCCTAAATGTTGACCTTTAAATTATAAATTTCCGATTTGGCATTTGGATTCCCGAAATACGTGACCTGCTTATATTAATGTGTAGATTTGGACGAATCCAACGATGTATAATATGTAGTGTTGTAAGCTTGGTTGCTATAGAAGAAACTAGGTCTAATTAGACATATTTTCTCGAGTTTGAGAAAATCTCTCCGTACCATACCTTTTTTAAAGTCAAAATACATATTGTTAGAATGCATTTTGACATTTAATTCTGTTATATTCAGATTTAGGTGATGCTAAAGTATCAGAAAATGAACTAATCCTAAAATCCACAATTTTTATATTTTGACGTAAATTCAATGTCCGTTCCTTCCCTTAAAAGTTGTCGCTCTTTTGCTTGGACTACAGGGTGGATACACCAAGTACTGTTGTTTTCTCTGTGAGTGGGATAGCCGTGCACGGAGTGATCATTACATCAGAAGACATTGGCCAATAAGGCAGTCATTGCAGCCTAGCAGTAAGAACGTTGAGAACCCAGCACTTGTCGACATCAGCAAGATTTTGTTGTCACCCTTGCACATTAAGCTTGGTCTCATGAAAAACGTTGTCAAGGCAATGGAGATAACAGATGAGGTTTTCAAATACCTCATCAGAAAATTTCCAAGACTGAGTGAAGCTAAAATAAGAGAGGGAGTATTTGTTGGTCCGCAAATTCGAAAACTTCTTCATGGTGACGAGTTTCTTTGCGTGTTGCATGGCAAGGAAAAAGCAGCATGGCTAGCATTTAAGTCAGTGGTGGACAATTTTCTTGGAAACAACAGATCTTATAATTACAATGAAATTGTAGAAAATCTCCTTCTGAAGTTTAAGAGTCTTGGCTGCAACATGTCTTTGAAAATTCATTTTCTGGATTCTCATCTGGATTTCTTTATGTCAAACTATGGAGCGGTCAGTGATGAGCATGGTGAACGATTTCATCAGGACATTGCTGCTATGGAGATAAGGTATCAAGGCAATTGGAGCCCTTCAATGCTTGCTGATTACTGTTCTACTGTGACAAGAGACGCCTAATCGATTGACTAACCCACATAGACTCCTTTAGTTTCTCTATCACAATCAGCTCTTTCAACCCGTCATAATCCTCGGTGAAGTTTACCCAGTGTACACCATTTCACTAGATAGACTTCATATAGGCCTGCACACTGTGAGAAGGTCCTCTCCGGCCTCCTTCTTTGAACCTCGAAAATTTTTTTCGGTAAGCCCTCTGAATGAAAGTTTCGTGTATCTAACCAAAAGAGTTTTTTCAGTGCACTGATAGTTGATCTCTCTCCGGCCAGACAGAAGTTTATTAAAACCTCATAGAGGCTGGCTTCCTCTTAGGCCGGTTGGGAAAGTTTTTAAGTTCCACTTCCAGTCCAAACCCTGTTGCAAAGAGTAAAAGCCCGGTCTATTGAAAGGGGTCCATGGTATAGTTTTCTTTGTAATGTTCGCACCAGCGGAAAGTTCATTGCATTGGAGGTGGCTCAGGTTGCGAAGTAACTCACCGTCTAAGCATGGTGAGAACCTTCCATCAGAGTTTTGGAAGCCGCTGCACTTTTGGCCAGCTCTATCTGGACGGGTCTGTCCTTGGATTTCTAGTTGCTTGATTCTAATAAGCGCATGCTCTCCCTGTCAATCTCTCCAGCTCTTCTGCTGGCCGCTTTCCGCTCCTCTACATTCTGCCTTCTCCTTCTCCATTGCAAGTTTTGTAACTGTATCTCCATCTCTCTTGCATGAAGTTTATCAGTCTCCTCGCTTAATTTTTCATGCAGCTTTTTTTCCACTTGCACCCGTGTATTCCAGAGAAAAATTGCTGTGACCTCGGAACAAAATTTTTAACTCACACAAGTAATTATCTCTTTAAAATCAGCTAGGTTTACGAATATAAAAAAACAAGCTCAACTAGTTCTTAAAAAATTCATTCACTCAGCGTATTATGAAAAATCTTAGATAACCAATTCTCTAGCACTTTTCTAGATAAGATAAAAATTTACCAAGTATTTACGGAAGAAAAAAGATTTTTTTCCAATTTCCTACAGTATTAAAGAGTCAGTCTAAGAGGTAATCCCTCAAAATTCAACAACTTTTTACAATTTTCGCAACTGTTAAAATGCCAGGGGATGAAAAAATGTTGGTTTATCCACATTTCTAAGTCCGGGTTCACTAATTTCAAGACGAGACCACATTGTCGTGTCCGTGGCTTGTGGCGTATTGGGGCAAACTACGTCAGTAAGTTTCCACCAGGAATAGCCTATGCGAATATTAGGTAGAAGGTCTCCGATATTTGGCTCGGTTAAGAAAGGTTTGAGACCCTAATCCGAGGATAAGGACACAAAGAAGAGGAATGCGGAATGCTTTCCACTGGCACAGTTTTCTAGTGATTTATGACAAGAGTTCTGTTTCCCCACGACCTTAGCTTCTGCCCTAAGATCCCCGCGTTACAGAAAAAAAGCCCCAGTGATACATTAACAAACTAGATAATGATCAAACGATTATTGGGTTTATTAAGTAAATATCTACACCTAAATGGTTAGTAGTGGTTAGAACGTGATGATGGTAAAAGGCGATACACACAAAAAGACACGAATGAGATATTAATATTGTTGTTAATTAAGTAGTAGTTAATTAACAATGAGCTTGTGTAAAGCGAAATAATGATGATGTGATATGAAACGTGTTACCAACATGGTTAGTAATCTACACAGTCCATTTGTCTCTAAATACTTCAACCGGATAGGATGGTTCACATGTATGCATAGAATGTACCAAATAGGTATAAGTTATGTCGAGTTAGGTATCTCTAAGTCGAGGACGTTCTGATGACAACTATTGTTTTACTGAGAACGTTGACGATATATATTCTTTCACTGTTTGATAATATTTCTGTAGCGTTGATCAACAGTTAACAGTTGTCGTATTAAAATGTCAGTTGTCTAATCTCTGGAGGGTACTGGCCAGACTGGATATCTTCACAAAATGTTCTTGCTATGTAGACTCATTAACTTGAGTATGAACTCGTGATTCATGAAATATACTTGGAGTAAGCTGCACTGGATTTGATTATGGAGTCTGCTTCCTAGAATGCGCTTAAGAGTGTGTTGCACTTTGTATAAATATGATTCAACTTTAGAGCTCTTTAGCTTCACTTCAGATGGTAAGCTTTTGATGGATCTTAACTTGATATTCGGATAAGTAATCAACTGTGAGATTACGGAAACAACGGCAGATGGATCTATTTGTTGTTGCCCTAAAGACGCCGCTAGGCGTGATGGGAAACTACAACGGAGAAAATCAATCTGCTGTTGCCCTTAAGACGCCACAAGGCGTGATGGCCTCTGACTGCTTGGTCGGTCTTTGGCTAAGGACGGAAGAAGAAGAAGAATCAACTGTGAGCTTTAGATTGACTCATAGAGTAAGCTTTCGAGTGATTTGAACTTGATTTAACTATGTATTGAACGTGTGTACACGTGTCGAAAAATGCTGCGTCCACCTACTTGACCGTTGGCAAGAAATATTCCTTTTTAAGTGAGGAACGAAGAATGTCCTGTGGTGAATTCTGCTAGCCAAATGTCCGTTTGATAAATTATTTCTGGTTAGACGACAGACACGTGGAGTGTAGACTTCTGATGGACTGAAGACATACAAAACCCTTCGTAAGTTTTCACACTTAATATCACTGGGTGACTTTCATTTATTCTACTTCTCACTATTGATCTCTATGAGTTCGATTCTAATGATGTTAATATATTGTGCATGAGCCTGTGTGCGTATGGAAGACTACGATGATGATTCAACAAGCTAGATGAAGGTGAAGTATGAATTATTACTTACTTCTTATCAGCCTAACATCTTAGAGGAAAATCTTCTGATTTTATTAATCATTTATGAAAGGAATTAATTGAAAAACTATCCTTCGCACAATACACAGAGAAATGAAATATGTTATCCACACTGAATTATTTGCCGGCTATGCTTTAGGGATTTCTCTCTACACCACAATGTTCAAAAACTGGACTCATCTCTCTAGCGAGCTGCGTGGTATATTTCCAAAATTCAAATGTGGGTCCTTTGGACCGGTGATGTACAACTCCGCCCATACAACCAATAGCTAAGAGTCCCCCTGGTCGCTCATTCACAGGATCTCTCTTGTCCCCTGTCAGTCCAAAAGTGGGTGGGGCATTTCGCGACCAACTTTCGTTGACTGGCTTGCCTGACAAACAGGTTTTGAGATAATTGGCTGGTCAATGCAAACATGTTTCCCGCCTTCTAACTGTCATATCGCTCTATGGCGCTTTCGCCTTGCGTGTCATGCTTTGATCTATGCTGCTGGCGGCGGGCTTTGTCCCCTCGGTCCATTGTCGCTTACATGCTAACAAGTTTCTTTGTTGTACCGGGCTCTATTGTATTTTACGCCCCGGTGACCGTGTTTTGTTTAAACAACGGCTCAGCCTAATATTTTGTGTCAGCCGCGCCATCCTCAAAGTTAACAATAGTCCAAAGAAATTGTACCGTGCCCATGTGTTTGATTTTCATGAAACCAAATGAGTTTCACCAGATTTATTACGAGGCAATGTGGACTTCAAAAGATAATGCCAGGTGGGGTACTCAATTAAAAGAATATCTTTTATCGCCGATGAAAGAACAAATGTGGTTTTCTAGATAAAAGATGTAAGTAATCAAGATTACAGTTTACAGATGAAATAGCAAATGTGAGATGAAAGGGCATAATGTGCGAGAAAATAAAATAAGAATGGTGTAGAAAAGAAAGGGCGATAATGCTTCGCGCTCGTTTATCACAATAATTAACACCACCAGCATAATCATAACAACTCCATCATCATCCCAATCATCATCACCTTCATCATCATTACCATGATTATCCTCATTATCTAATATGAAACATTTTATGCTTAACATGGAGGCCCATTTTGTGCAACTTATAGTACGAAGATATTTCATAAGAACTACAGAAGTTTAAACGGTAAGGAGTATATATTTCAACAACGGGAATGTTACTTTAGAGGTAGGTGCAAAGACTTCCTCCAATAGTAGTTTATTTGGAGAGAAAGATCGTGTGAAATGACATCTATACATCAGGGTATTAGATGACACGATCCTACTTGGATAACTGTGGCAATTCTAGAGCTAATACCGAGGGCAAGTTCCGTATCCTACTAGTGACTAGGCGGTTGCTACTGGTGTCAGACTGTATCGGCTAGTCCGTTCCTCTGATATCACTGACAAACAACATTTTTCTTTCTTATATAAGAATAAGTGTTCTTAGGTCAATTTCTTGCGCTGATTTCAAATTTGAAATCCGTTTATCTCTATCACGTCGGGTTCTTAAGATATTTGTGAATAAATATATTTTTGGGAAACCGTTATTTGCTCCGTTTCATTTTTACTATATAACTTATTAAAAATTAATAAAAAGCAACATAATTCTACTTTTTATACTGCTAAAAGATGCATGACATATGTTACGCGATTTTTCAAATAGTTACTGTATTTTGAAATAATTCTGAGCAAAATATGGCTTCTAGAAGTTGTAGAAATTCGGCTGATCTGTTCTGTTACGTGTGCGGATATTTTACCGATCGTGTTGACCAGAAAAACTTTACACCATTACTAAAGATAGCATATAAACTTTATTTCGATTCGAAAGTTGATGATGCAAATAAATCTTGGAAGCCAAATGCGGTTTGTTCGATACATTGGCAGGTTGGTTACGAAAATCGCCGAAGCATAAGTCGATGCCTTTTGGCGTGCCAGTAATAAGGCGTGAACATACAAATCACACTACTGATTGTTACTTCTGCTTGACAAATATCCATGGTTTCACTTTTAAAACTAGAAAGTCTGTGGTTTATCCAAATATTGAATCGGTTTCGAAACCAGTGCCTCATGATCCAATCACGTGTCCGATCCAAGTACCACCAGAACAATATCCGTTGGACGTAAATGAACCATCAGAAAGTGATAGTTTACCTGCTTTAGAAACTAATTCTGACTCAGATTACATACCGGTGAATGATGGTGTTCACTTAATTGACCATTCAGAACTTTCAGATCTAATACGTGATCTCGCTCTTACCAAAGGACAAGCGGAATTACTCGGTTTGCGACTCAAAGAATGGAATCTTTTAGCGCCCAATACTCCGATATCTAAATTTCGTCATAGACACAGAGAACTTGTTCAATACTTTGAGATGGATGATGACATTTGCTATTGCAAAGATGTAAACGGTCATGAGCACATAGTCAACGAATGGCGATTTTTCATCGATTCTTCCAAGACTAGTCTAAAAGCCGTGTTATTGCATAACAGAAATTTTTTTTCATCAATTCCAGTCGCCTACTCTGTTCATATGAAAGAAACTTATGACAATATGGCTATACGTTTGGGAAAAAATAAAGTACAATGACTACCAATGGCGGATTTGTGGAGACCTAAAGGTCATTGCAATTCTCACGGGCATGCAGACTGGGTATACTAAATTTTGTTGCTTCCGATGTGAATGGGACAGCCGCAACAGACAGGAACATTATGCAAGAAAGGTGTGGCCTATCCGGGATCGTATGCAACTCGGGCATAAAAATGTAATACGCGAGCCATTAGTTAACAAAGACACCTTCATTTTACCACTGTTACATATGAAGTTGGGGCTCATGAAGAATTTTGTAAAAGCGTTAGATAAAACGAGCAAAGCTTTCACTTATCTTCGAGAAAAGTTTCCGCAAGTTAGCCATGCAAAGATAAAGGAAGGTATCTTTGTAGGACCTCAGATTAGGAAAGTTATTGCAGACAAACAATTCGAGAACTTGTTACATGGTAGTGAACTTCGCGCATGGATGGCATTTAAATTGATCGTCGATAACTTTCTGGGAAATCACAAATCTGTCGACTATGTTGCAAATTGTTAAGCAGTGCATAGATGCATACATAATTATGGGCTGTAACATGTCCCTCAAAATCCATTTGCTCGATTCGCATCTTAACTTTTTCCCTGACAATCTTGGCGAAGTCAGCGATGAACATGGAGAATGATTCCATCAAGATATCGCCGTAATGGAGTCACGTTATCAAGGACGGTGGAGTGTGACCATGCTTGTCGATTATTGTTGGATGCTTCATCGCGATGTACCACATGCCATTCACCGACGAAAGTCGACTGCAAAGAAATTCAAGCCTACATAACTGTTATACTTCTTGTACGAATGATGTTGTAATACTGTATGCGTTGTTAAAAAACTTCAATTGCGTATTTCTAGAGATCCCGACCTGATAGAGAAAAACGGTTTGCAGATTTAAAAACAGCGCATTAAAATTGACCAGAAAAACATAGAAATGTTAGAGAAAGAAAAAAAAAGTTTTTTTTTGTTAGTCAGTGTATCCAGGCCGGGTCATGCTGCATGGGCAACAGCTTGATCTACAACTGCCCAACCTCGTGCCACCGAAAGTTATTTCGGGAGGTACGCTCTTTCGGTCAGAAATGACTAATCCTCAGAATAATTCAAGATTTAAAAGATCAAAATCAGCCCAGAATTAAGAAAGTTAATGAATATTAAAATTTTGCTAATTGAACAAAAGGCAAAAATACGCCTCAGTTTTAGATTTTTAACACCGTTTTTGCCCCAAGCACTCCGATACGGGGGATGCGGTAGTATATACGTCCTTGAACTTGGCTGAATTGAGGCCACATAATTCGAAAAGCAAGCTGCACAGGAGAGAGCGGTAAAAGTGTAAAAGTCAAATACCTTGCCACTGCATCTGCCTAGCAGACCTAGATGCCCATTAACAGCCTGTTACAGCTTGTGTGTACTGCCTGAGGGTAAGGCAGAATATATATATATATATATATATATATATATATATATATATTATATATATATATATATATATATATATATATATATATATATATATATATATATATATAATTATGTAGTTTTTCTGTGATTAATCCACTTATGTGTTAGAAAGGTGTAGAATGTGTTAAGAAAAATTACAGGATGAGTGTGTAGCCGGCAAAAATGCCAGCATCTGTGTACTGTTAGAGGAAAGCCAGCCTTGTAAATGTGTACCATAATTGAGAATGATGGCCAAAGTACGTCTGTAAGTTTGATAAAGTATTTTAAGGAATATTTCTTAAAGGAACGACACACTGATCAGGAACATAAGAAATGATGACAGGATTTGTTAAAATGTATTGATCAAGGTATTACTTAGTATGTTATACTTGACAAAATCATTGTAGGAAAGCGGATCATGGACGAATCGATCTAACTTAGGATTTATAAAGACAGTGTAGTTACATTGAACTGGCTGTGAGTGGGATCGAGGTATATTGTCCTGTGCATATGTTAGCACAATGTCTGACACTGTTTGTTATGTCCATTTGATGTGAGGACAGAATAGTGCTGGACCATACAGGGGTTGTGATTATTTGTATTTCAAATTTTATCCCGCAACTACCATAATTGTACGAGACATCCACCTCTGTGGGACTCTGTGGTGCGAAAGTTCTTGATGATCATAGAACTAGTTACCAAGATTTACCTGCCTGGAGATTCAGATCTTGAGTGTTCTTCTTCCTCTTCATATACTCTCAGACTTCCGCTTGAATGTTCTCAAAATAAGCAGTAGTCAGTTTGAGGCTATTTGAATCCCCGTAAAGCTTTTCCATGAAAGGAGCTGGCGTCGGCCATATGCACTTTCTCTTTACCACATATAAGGGGCAACTTTGAAGCAGATGTTCAGCAGTCATTTTATCAGTGCCACAGTTACACTGATCGGTAGTTCCTATCTTTAGCTTGTTAAATAGATGGTATCTCAATCTGTTGTGGCCCGTGCTGAGTCTGAAGATTACCACTTGTTCTCTTCTGTGGAGCTGGTAGTAAGCATCATTCTGTGTGTGCCCTGGATGTTCTACATTCCATTTGTTTCTGTATCTTCTTCTTCTTCTTTGATCCTTAGCCGCCGACCGTCAAAGCAGTCAGTGGCCATTTTGCCTGGTGACGTCTTGTAGGGCAACAACAAATTGATTCCACTTTGCTCGGTCAGTGGCTATCCTTCGTACAGTGCCCCAACTCTGGTTTATTCTTTGCATCTCAGCCTCCACAGTCCTCCGCCAAGTTGTTTTTGGTCGGCCTCTCTTTCGTTTTCCCTCAGGGGTCCATAGCATAGCTGTTCTTGTGATGGCATCTGTATCTGATTCTGATAAAACTCTTTGCCTCGTCAAAAGTTATGCTTGCATCAGGCTGAGGTAGATGTGAACCTTCGTTTTGCCATTCTGTTAGCCTCTTCATTGCCGGTGATGTTACAAGGAGATGGGATCCATTGGATCACAACACTTTTGAATCGTTGACAATGTTTGTGGAGCACTACTCTGAGATCATCCAGGTCTGTAATATTTTGGATTTTCAACGTTGCAATTACTGACTGTGCATCAGTAAAGAAAGCAACTTGTCTCTCTGCCCTTTCTCCTGTCAATATAACCTCTGCTGCAGTTTTCAATGCCTCTGCCTCTGCTCTGAAGTTGCCGGAGAATCGTCCTGTAGCCACTGACAGCCTTTTTTCTGCACCAGTGCTTAAGGTCAGAAAGACACCCCCACCTCCATTTTCTGTTGCATTTGTTGCCGATCCATCTGTGTATGCATGGGTCCAGGTGTTGCGTGGATAATGTTTCTCTATGTATTTTGTCGCTATGGATTTTCTATCTGTAGCAGTTTGGCTCTTTTTACTTTCAATGCCAGGAATGTTTTCTATCATTTTAGGGAAACGATTTTGTTTCCAAACTGGAAGCTTGTGTGCAGTGTAGATGGGTTTAACAGTGGATATTTCATCTATGGATACTGCTCTCATTTGTGGTTTGGTTGATTCTACAAAATTACTTCGTTTAAGTCTTTGCCTTCTAAGAGCATTTATTCTATGGCACAGTGGGTGGTCTGTTAGTCTTTTGAATTTTTCGGCCTGTTGCTGAGCCCTGCAGTCTCTTCTATCTGTCGTTGGCTGGAGGCATGTAATCTTTTCGAGTTCTTTTATAGGTGTTGGCTTCATGCCTCCCGTTATAATTCTTATTGCTTGATTTTGGAGTCTGCTAATTTTATCGAAGTTTGTCTTAGCTGCTGTTGCCCATGCTGCCATGCCATATTCAAGAACTGGCCTCACTCGCCCTGTGTACAACGTCTTTAGCACTTTCTCATCTGCACCCCAAGATGTTCCAGCAAGTTTTTTCACAATTGCCATTCTTTGTCTTGCTCTCATTCGATTTCTGTCAACCTGTTTTTTCCAAGTCAGACGGCGATCAAAAATAATGCCTAGGTAGTTGGGATTTTCATTTAAATGAAGATTTACTCCGTTTATTACTAGTTTGAAGCTCTGAGGTCTAGTTGAGAGGGAAAATACAGTGTACGTTGTTTTCTCTTCATTAATCTTCACGAGCCATGTTTTGGCCCACTCTTCCAGTGATGTTAGTGCTTGCTGCATCAGAATGTTTGCAGTAGTGATACGTTCTTCAGAGATCCACAACGCTAAGTCATCTGCAAAGGAAGCATTGTGTTTAGAGAATGATTCATCTCAACATAGCAGATAAGTGGATAAGCAAATCCACTGGTCAGCCTATCCAGTGACTATATTTAATAAATAAACTACAAATGACACAATCCTAGTGAGTGATGACTCATGGTGGACATTTATTTTATTATGTAAAACCATTTGAATTCTTCTAAGTTACCTATCCAAAAAGATAAACGGTATTGGTTAAATAAATTGTAAATATGTACAATCAGTTTTGCTGAATCATTTAAATTGAATTAAAGTTCTGGTTGATATATAGTTACACATTTAATTAATTAATTAATCCCCTAGCAGAGTCAATACACTTAATAATAATAAACATTATTCAAGGGAGGATCGAACGAACGAACGAACTAACGAACGAACTTTATTTTCAAAGGGTTTAGAATTGGGCATGCAGGCCCGTCTAACATTCTGCCCTTCCTTTCTCTCATCTTCCATACTGAATCCATTTATTCTCACATGTATCCTAAATATTACTTAAATAATAAAATAACACAATAAAATAAAATCCCAACATTGTAACAGTACAATAACAGTTACACAGATTTACAGTACCTTATCATAATTAATATTAAACAGGACTAAAATTATCTTTAAAACCTACATATGATGTTATGTAATTATTTAAGAACATAACGAAATTAGGGTGGCATATAATCTTGGATCTTGAGAGGTAGCACATAGACATTCAGGAACAAACACTATCATCATACCTGAAGATTTATACAGCTTGATCCTACCTTTGACTGTCGATACACCCTTACTCTTTTCAGAGAAGGGGGTATTTCTCTTATCTGGCACTATCCTGGTATCATCTGATACATCTTTTTGTCCAGGATATCTTACATTCTCAATACCATCTGAACCTCTCGCGACCATTAATAGAAATAATAGTATATGTAAATAATGCATCTTGAAACTTGAACAAAACTCTCTCTCTCTCTCTCTCTCTCTCTCTCTCTCTCTCTCTCTCTCTCTCTCTCTCTCACTCTCTCTCTCTCTCTCTCTCTCTCTCTCTCTCACACACACACACACGCATAAAGTAGTCTTTAAAGAAGATGGAACCCTTTGACTCTTGTAGTTCCAGGCAGTTTGAATGTTTTACCCTGGTACCACAATGTACACCAGTTTCCCCCGAAATCGTTGTTACAAAATAAGCATTAAACACATACAAGTATTCTAATATAACGTCTAATATAGATTAACATGCTTTGTAAAGTGGTTGAAGAATAACGCTTCTTTCCATTACGGTCTTCAACAAGTTGTTACGTATTTGTGTGCTATTTAATTATTTTTTTTTTTTGCATACCAGTGCATATGTGCTTTGTATCTATGTCTTCTATTTCTTTGCATTTAGTTCCCACCCACTTTCCTTTTCATTGCCTACACATAGTATTATGTATTTGTTTATTACTATATACTAATGTAAATGCCCGTAAGAAGATGGGAATTAAATTCAAAAGCACCAATACTTAACGGCAACAAAAGTATTAAAAAAAACCATTGTGCATTACCACAGTATACGAACTAAGTAGCAGCAGCGAAGATCCCAATGTGTGTATACGTGATCACACATTCTATAACTATGTTTGTGCACACCATCATTTGCACATTCTTCTTTGGTAAGTGTTACTATTTTCGGGAGAGTACACATAAGTGAAACAATACAATTAATGTCTAACTTTCAACCAAAGTTTCATCCCTTAGCGTTACGCACTGACAGAAAAATCTGGGATTTTATATATACGATTCTTGATCGTTTTTGCTTTCTTACTTTCTAACATTTAATTTACTATGTCGTCTGTCATACGCTCCTGTGTATGTAAATTTGTTTCACCAACTGAATGATTTAAAAAAAAAAATATTCCCATGCTGTGGATCTTTCTTCAGGGTTTTCTTCCATTTATTTGGTCAGTGCAACTAGGGACTTATGATTTGTCTCAGTAAAATATACTGAAGCACATTAAAAACGCACCACCTGTATAATCCAGGAACAGAGTGTGAAATGTAGATATAAGTGTTTACAAGTTTACATATTTGGAATTTTTATTCATTTTCCTATGAATCCATGCTGGTCATTAATTTGTACATTTGATTGTTATGAAATTCATTGCATTCTGTGCAGGCAAGGGAGAAAACCAAAAATGCAACCAATAAAAAAGATTCATTCACACTATCCTCAGTATCTGGTATGTCTACCGTGTGCTTACAAACAAGCTTGGCAGCGGTTCCGCATGGAACGCACAAGTCTCTAAAGGAAATTCCAGGGAATCAAGTCCCATTCACGTGTAAGAGCAGCTTCCAGCTGTTGCAGATTATCTGGAGAACCTTGCCTGTAGACTCCGCGTCCAAGCTCGTCCCACAGATGTTCTATAGGGGACATGTCTGGTAATTGGGCAGGCCAATCAATCGTCACAATGTTCTGCTGCTGTAGATATTGCTGCGTAATGCATGCGATGTGCGCACGTGCGTTATCCTGCTGGATAAGCTGAAGTCTGGATAATTTGTGAACGCGGGAGCAACCAATGCATCCACAACCTCATTCGAGAGACTTGCCCACGTCTACCCACTATTGCTCTTGCTGTTTGACTTGCCGGGAGAGAACGATTCCTTAGGTAACTCAGCACAATTTGACGATCTTGCGCAGGGGTAGTAACTCGTGGTTGGCCACTCCGAAGTTTATCCCGGGCACTGCCAGTGGTTCCGTAACGTTCACTGAGACGTACAATAGTGCTGTGGTGGCGATTCATCCTTCTGGCAATGGCCCGCGAGCTCAGTCCGGTCTCCAACATACCAATGGCTCGTTGGCGGTCGTTTTCAGATAGTCGTGGCATTTCAAGCACATGTACTGGGTGTTTTGTCTCAACGGCCTTTTTATACCGAGTATACTGCCACAACGCGTACACATTTTCAGGGTCATAGCTGTTGGGAATCGTGTTGCAAGTGTAACTTTCATTTTTCCATGTAGTCTGTACACAAACCCGTGGGTTGAATCATGCACTTTCCATTCCAGCAGCCATTCGCTCTATACCTCATGACAAACACGGGGAAAATCCATTCCCACACTTTTTTCCCAGCTTCTCGGCATCAGTATATATAATAGTGGTGCGTTTTTAATGTGCTTCAGTATATTTTTGTCTTGTGTTTATGGCTATTCAAATGCTGATATTTTGGTCTGCGTTTCATCTTTCGTCACGTTTCCTGTAATGTGAAGCTTTATATTTATTTTAATTGCCACCGGATATGATATCTGAATTTATGTCAGCTTCGGGATACGCCATTGCACTTATGACTCTGTTATTAGCTCAAGGAACACGAAACGCGCATATGGTCATTACCAACATTCCTGGAAATAGCTCTACGGAAATGTCAACAGCCTTAAACTGATTGTCGTAAATTTATTTTGAGAAAAGTCTTAGAAATAGTGGTTCCGTTTAGAGTGAAGAATGATGGTGAAGGCTCTGTGATAATAAGAGTTTTGGAAGTAAATAGTTGATTCACAGAGTGCTGGGGAGAGTAAGGACAGACTCTTTTACGACAATCTTTTCTCTCAATCTACTCCTTAAGGGGGAACACCCACCCAAAAATGGGTTATCTTTTTAAAAAATTAACAGAAAAATAACTAACAAACTTGTTGACATACAATTTGGCCACATGTTACAAGAGATATTATCTTTTATGATGAACAAAGTTTACTTTATAAATTTTAATGTTTTATGTGAAAATAATTAATTAACATGAAGTGATGAAAAAAAAATGAAAGGAAAACCCCCAGTGCACCTGGAAATGAATTTCACTCACATAAAAAGTGCAAAGAATACCAAACCAGCAGATGATGTGCATAACATCCCTACCTATGGCGTGAACCACCAAAAAATGTCTACCCCAATGAGCTTTGCAGATATGGCTCTTGCAATATGACCCTTTTAAATTGCACAAATTTAGAACTTTGTATAGCAATATCTCTGTTTCTATACCATGTAAGAAAAAAATGGAGGTTCTTGCCATAAAGGATAACATGGGCTATAAGTGTGCAAAATTTGAAGGCTATAGCTTTAAAACTGTAGAAAATATCACCGGAACTGTGAATCGCAGGCCCTGTTTTCATTAAAGTTTAGTTTTTAAATGTTAAAACACTTATCTTAAAATCTTTGAACATTTATAACTCATAAACTATTACAGATAAACACATAATTCAAAAAGAATATCGAAGTAAAAAGGCTTATAAATATTTAAAACACAATTATTATATGCAAATCAAAAATAACGTTTTTTGTCTATTTCTGGGTGTATATGCCCCCTTAAACTCTCTTGGCTAAACAATTATTTGCCAGTTTCCAAACACACATGCGCTCACACCAATTTGGTGTTTCAAACACACGGACCCTACGTGAATACAATCTATGGTAAACAAATATGGGTAATTTGGGCTTGGGCCTTCCAACACAGTACTAAAAGTTTTATGATGTTTATTTATCATTAAAATCAGCCACAACATTTACCATTTGTTTAAAGGAAAACATCATAGGTACAGAAAATACAAATAACAAGGTGGGGATGGTATTATGAACAGTGGTATCCAGTATGCCCTTCGCGCTTGTAATAGACAAAGATAAACCCAGTCCAAAGATAGGTAGTTATCAGAAAAAATAGATAATGTAACCCAACAGTAAATTTAGTTACTCTGAAAAGAGGTGTTGCAATACTAGGTATGGGTGGTAGAAAATCCTGTTATTCTCAATTGTTTTCCCTTTTACTAAGCAAATGTAAAAAAAAAAGGGGGGGGGGGAATAATAGACAGAGTTAAAAAATCCCACTTAAAGGAACAATACAGGGAATACAGTAAAAGTATTTACCAGGTAGGCAAATTAAAAATGGTTGCAAAATAAATCTCATGTCATTCACGCACGCTCGTGATGGCCAACACTCATTTTCTCACACACACTTACCGATCGTAGAATCTGGCACTCCATAGAAAATACACAAACGTCAAATAAACACTCGACATAGGTAGTGTCTTTTTCTTCTGTGTCCAGCCCCAGATTATCAGGTTTATGCGTTAGTACGGTCCCGAAATCGCTGGAAGGTGAAGCCTAAGTATTCTTTGTTTTTTGTTATGTTAAAAGGAAGGTTCTATGGGATGGCAAGGTGATGGATCCATGTGGTGAAAATGGGGTGGTTTAATTGATTTTGCCGCTTATGGTAAAACTTCTTAATGCGTGATGGCAACAACTGACCGGTGAGGTATGGTTTACTTCGAGGGTTTTAAAATCCAGTGAAGAAAATATGCACAGTCAGTGCTCGGAAGATTTCTATTTTCTTTCGCATTAGAGCAGTAAAATAATATCAATATAGCTCTGGCAATGTTCTTCTCCAGTTTATCTTAATTTAATTGAGGGCGTGTAAAATTGTTCTTGGGTTTGCTTTGTTTCTGGAAATTTTAGATAGCGGAATCCCAACAGGATCGCCACAAGATTAAAAGTTAAACAGTCTCATTAAATTTTGGAGGGTTTTAAGAACCGAGTCTGGAGGACTCTCTACAATGTTTTTTGCTCTGATGCAAAGGTTATGATCGCCCTATATGAATGATAGAAATTATGTAATTCATACCGAAAAATCAAATAACATTCTAAAGCGCGATAAATTTACCGGTAAGACTATTATATACACTCGCGTATTTAATTATATATATTAAAAAACACTTCGCGAGTCTAATGGTTAAAACACGCATCTATATATAGAACTTAACTTAATTAATTAGTTATAAATTCCTTCGCGACTTTAAAAGTTAATTTAGGCGTTTAAGCATCAATTATCTTTTGAAATAATGTAATAGATATATCAGTAAATTTTCAACTGGAAACTTTTGAGATAGGTTTAATTTAATAGATTTAAATTAACACAGAATCCAGTGAAATAAAAAATGAATGTACTAGACCACTGATCACTAGAAACCAATATATATTATACCGTTTAGCACTGAATAGAATTCACTGCAATATAGCCAAAAATCCAGGGGAAATCTAACAAGATTTTACTATAGCTAGTGTTTCTGTAAATCTCTGGTAAACGAGTGATAAAATTGCATTCTTCAGGATCTCTATATATATATGAAATGGAATGACAGATCGGGGGTGTTGAAGGACTTTCGTGTGGGGTTACTGGTTGTGTTGCCTGAATTCTGATCGTGCTAATGTTCTTACGCGAATGGGGTGAACCTCACCTTCGGTTTGTCGTAATGCCTGAACTTGGCATCAAGATGTAAACAACTGTTCATCTTATTAACTCAGCAACTTGACATAAAATACGTAATTCATAAGGTTGAATGGTGTAACGTGATTCAACGAATAATGCCTCCGGTTCGAGTCCTTCACAATTTAATATGGATTACACACATACATAAACAGTTCAATTCACACATGAGGTACATGCATCAATCAATCAATAGCGTAGACTGCTGTTTTACGTGTCAATGTCCGTTTAAGGATACAATGCAGTAATTGTCGTCAGAACATCACAGCTATATGCACGCGCAGATAGAATGGCTACCTGCCGACAGTGAGACTGTGAGTCTAATTACTTCGTATAAAGTAGACGATTATCTTTCTCCTTCCAAGGATTTAGTTAATCACTAACCTCCATAAGTTTCCTCTCTCGTAGAGTTCTAGGACTGACCCTGGTCCTGCATAAATACACATATAAATGGCTATATCATGCCATTAATTTGGAAGGCTAGAAAAACGCAGCTATTCAGCTTGACGGTCAAGTAACAAAGGGTAGCGTCTCCTAGTTACCAACTGTGACCCAAACAACGCTAGACACGTCATAATCGATCGTGTATGGAGCGTTCAATAATTGAAACATCTATCGCAATATATTAAATGTCTTAACCTTTACAATTGCACGTCTGCTAACCTTTAGCAGACGGCGTTAATAACATATACCGTAACAATTCCCTGTACACCGGGAAAAAAAAAATCGATAGATTTTTTCAAGATCTATCCGACTTAACAATTTTTCAAAAAATTTAACACAATTGTGACATATGGCCGACGATGTTCTGAGTAGAACCGTGTCGCGTTCATGTCAACTAACTATTTGTCATAGTCATCTAACATTAATCATATTATGTATCAATATTATGCATATTATTATATCAACTAAATAAAATGTGTAATGCCAATAGTGAATGATAGAATTAAATTAAAGTAAGGTCTGTCGTATTAGTATGTCATATAGGAATTAATTTGACTAATTAAAATTAAATTAATTAATTAAACTAAGAGTTAAATTATTAAGATTCTAATGTAACACGATGTTATGAGAGAAGAAAAGACAAATAAGTGAGAAGAAATAGAAAGAAATTCGAATATAAGTTTAACTTAATTGTGTGTGTTAAGTGTTAGTGAATAATAACTATCTAATTTAACTAACTAAATAACGTATAGGTACATTTAAAAAAAATATTAATCTAATACTTGTGTGAGATTTATTTTCTCTTTTCATAATTTCTTCTTTTTATATTTCGTTCTCTTTTTTGTTTTTTTTTCATTTCATTTTTTTCTCACATTTCATTTTATTGATATTAATTCAATTAAGAAGTTAAGTTAACTAATTAATTAGTATAGGATATGATGATCCATCCGTAGTCCTGATCCTGATGAATTCTTTTAGACAAAGTGTTGAAGCATTTACGTCGGACAGAAATGTCAATTATCCTAGGATCCAAGAATTAAGTGCACATAGGATAATAAGTTCGACTTGTCGTCAGATATTGTTCCATGATTGTTGAACGAATATTCATATATTGTGTATGGACGTTAGATGAAGTTTCAATGTCAATATGTATACCTTGATTGTCTTTAGTTCAATTCTGTGATGCATATAGTGTTTATAATTATTAAATTGAAGTCAAGGTTAGTTCCCTTATAGTTGATACTTCGTTCTATCCAATGTAGTGATGATTGACGTAGTTTAGGAATGTCAATGTTGATTATTCGTCGTCAATAGGATTACGTGACAACGCATCCGCCACAATGTTTTCAGTGCCAGGAATATGTTCAATGGAGAATTCAAATGGCTGCAGGATGATCGCGTATCTGGCGAGTTTTGGGCTTTTGTGGTTTGATCTACGCAAAGATGCTATAGCACGCTGGTCAGTCTGAATGGTGAATGGAGCACCAAGCAAGAACTTTTCCAGTTTTGTGATTGCCCATATAACTGACAAAAGTTCCTTGTCCACTGTGGAATACTTTGTTTCTGCCGGCTTTAGCTTTCTTGAAATATATAATGTAGGATGTAGAACGCCATCATGGTTCTGGAGCAGGCATGCACCGATGCCGTAGTTACTAGCATCTGTTCGTAAGAAAAATCTTTTGGAAGCATCGGGAAGTCTTAAAATTGGTTCATGCGAAAACAAATTTATAATTTTGTTGAAAGTTTCATTGCATATACCAGTCCATGTCGCCTTCACCGGCATGTCTTTTTTTAACAATGAAGACAATACAGCCGTGATGGATGACAAGTTTGGTATGAATCTACTGTAATATTGAACAAGTCCTAACAAACTCCTGACCTGTTTCTTCGTCTGAGGAACTGCTATGTTTAGAATTTTGGAGACCGTACTAGGTAACGTTCGGATATATCCTGCTCCAATGATATGTCCCAAAAAGGTTATCTCATTACACGCGATCTGCACCTTTGTAGGTTTAGCAGTTAGATGATAATTCCTTAGAGTGTCGAAAACATATCTAAGTCCCGAAACATGTTCCTCAAACGACGAACTAAACAAGCATATGTCGTCAATATACTTAATAACGTCTAATCTACCTGATAAAATTTGTCGCATCAGGCGAATGAAGGTAGCTGGCGCATTAACAAGCCCAAAAGGCATCACATTCCACTGGTATAGACCTTGTGGAGTGGAAAATGCGGTGTAGTACTTAGCCTTTTTGGTCAGTGGTATCTGCCAATAACCTTTAGTTAAGTCTATCTTACTAAATATAGTTGCGTTGGATAGACGTGGCAGTAAGTCGTCGATAAGTGGATGTGGTTCGCTGTCAACTATAGTCTTAGCATTTAATTTTCTATAGTCAACACATAGTCTGATGTTATTGTCCTTCTTCCGGACAATCACTAATGGAGAAGAGAATGGCGAATTATTAGTCTCAATGATTCCCAGAGACAACATCTGTTCAAGTTCCTTAGTAGTTTTAGCAAGGAAATGTAAAGGAACCGAATAGGGATGTACACGAATAGGTATATCGTCATTGAGAGTAATGTCATGACTGATAGCCGATGTGCGACCCGGGACGTCGGTCAACACATCTGGATAAGATTGTAAGAGATTAGCAATCTGTAGACGCTGTTGCGGTGTAACCGTTGAAGAGATGGTTACATCCCGCCAAGATTCAGTAGGTTGAACTACTGGTACCGGTAACGGTAACTGTACCTCAGGAAAAGAAGATTCTTCTTCCTGGATGACGGATAAGTTGGAATAATAACAAGTAGATACTGTGTTGTCATCTAGTTCATGAAAAATTGACTGTAAGTGTTCAGGACGTGTATGAAATTGCTTGAGCATGTTAATATGAAATATCTTTTTGTGTCCCTTGATATCTAAGACGTAATCAACGTCGGAAATTTTATCAATGACTTTGTAAGGACCATTCCAAGATATCAATAATTTATTGTTATTGTGAGGAAGTAACACATAAGCCTCATCGCCTGGGAATAATTGGCGTAATCGTCGAGACCTATTTTGTAGAGATCGAGCCTTAGCTTTTGCAGCCTCAGAAGAAGCTGTTGCCAACTGGCAAGACTCAATAATGTTCTTCCGAAGATTAATCACATACTCGTAAGATGACTGAGTGTCCTGAGTCATCTCCGCGTCAATTAATAAGTCTTTTATTAGTCCCATAGGACCTCTTGGGGGAGCACCAAAAACTAATTCAAAGGGAGAGAAGCCAGTTTGTTCATGCGGTACCTCCCGATAAGCAAATAGAACAGCTGGGAGTGCTCTGTCCCAGTCATGAGGGTGCTTAACAGTAACCTTATGTAGTAGTTGTTTAAGTGTACGGTTAAGTCTTTCAACTGCACCATTACTCATAGGATGATAAATACTACTTAAATTCCTATCAATGTTCCAGGTTTTCATGACTTCCTTCATGGTGTCAGATATGAACTGTGACCCATGGTCTGATAAAAGTTTTCTAGGAAACCCTATTCTAGAAAAGATGAGATGTAGTGCATCAGCTACATCTGTGGTAGTGGTGGTCTTTAATGGGATAGCTTCTGGCCATCGTGTGCACAAATCAATGCACGTAAGGACGAATCTATGTCCTCTGGCCGATGGTAGCAATGGACCAATAATATCTATGGCCATCTTGTCAATAGGTGAATTGACTACAAATTCCTCTTGGTTGTCTACATCCATTTTATTATCACCAACTTTCTCCATGAGTTGAGTCTGCGCTCTAGTCGTCACGGCGTTTCCAGTGCATAGGTTATGTTTCTCCCATTCTATGATCTCATCTGGAGTACAATCTTTACTGCCGTGTATACGACCAACCATCAGATCAGCAATAGGCTTTTTTAGCATACATACTTTTACATTCCCTGTGAAAAAGGGTGTTCTAATATGAACAATAGCTGTGGGGTAAAACTCAATAGTTCCACCAAATGTCATGCAGCGGACGTATTCTCCTGTCGCACAGCTAGGATGTACCAGCGACTGACGTACACCAATCGTCGTGGATCCTGAATCTCTCAGCACTGAGACGACGGATCCATTAACGATTCCCCTGTTAAAAATTAGTAAGCCTGTTCCATCGTTGACTGCAAGACCTACCTCTGGTGTAATATGTCCGCAGTTAAGCACTGTTTCTTTCGCCTTCTGAAAAATAAGATTGCATTGTTGGCAACTATTTGCCACATTATAATTAATAGCAAAACATGCAGCAGAAGACTGTGTTGTATTATTGTCAAGTGGGACCTGAGCTATAGGGGTAGTATTATTTGTAACTGCCGCCCCTGTATTATGGTTGTAATGAGATGATCCCCGAGAATGAGATCGATTCCGAGTATAATTGTTAGAATTATCTGGTCGTCCTCTATAGTAACTATTATCTCGATGTCTCGAGCCATGATTATTACCATTCCAGTTATTGTTATTTTTCGGGGTATGTGATCGATTATAATTAGTGTTATGTTGACTATTGTGGTAGTTTGTTTGAGGTGAATAATTTCTATCTCGTGATCTACCTCTGTTGAACTCATTTTTATTGTTGAAATCATTATTATGTCCCTTCTGAAAGTTAACATTGTGATTTCTTTGGAACCTACTTCTGTCTGGGGGTGTTGGGAAGTCAGGTATTGGTAGTACCTCTGGTGAAGGAGCTGTCATGCCCTTTTCAGGGCAGCTCAGCCACCTTTGGTCCAAACCTGGCATCCAGCTCTCACCTGTGGCTCCTCGTAGCTGTCAGCATGCGACAGCGGCCACCCCCGGACAACGGCTTTGACAGGCCGGCTAAACTAGGTGAGGGTAGCCGAATGGTTATAAACCTTCGGTGAGTTAGGGTCTGCCTACCCATGCATGCGAAGACTGGATTCGATAGACTGCGCGGAAGAAACCACCTGTTGGTTCAACGGGCATGACGGCGATTACCAGCAACGCGCTGTGGAGCGTAAGGAGCACGGCGAGGCACGTAGAAAGCCCTGGTCATCAACTGCACCTGACTTCATCTCCAGTCGTCTTGACTTGTCTTGCCACTGGATTGAGATGGACCCAGGCGAGAGAGTGAGGTCGACGAATTGCGCAACTCTTCCTCACTTTAATCCAAATCACCGCGCAAGTCACTCTTTCATCCATTCATCCATTCATCCATCCACTCACAACAAGTCCTGTGGCGATGGGCGAGCGGCGAAGCGGCAGGCGTGGGTACGCTGGCAGTCGTAGTCGCAGACCTACACACAGGCGGCTCAGGCCATATGGTCGTCTTCCACTGATCGGAGCAGCAGTGGAACTCGGCAGCCCCCTGAGTGTCTGAGCAGCCCTCTTTAGGAAAGCACTGCTCTCCTCCATGGCATGAGGAAGGGGCTAGAAAAGGTGCCCTAAACATTGCCTGCTTCACCATTACCTAACCAGCTTACCGCGGTTGGTGGGTACCCTACTTCGGCGGTCGACATATAAGAAAAAGAAAGGACAGATTTTTCCCCCTCATTCTAGGCGCATGGAATGTGCGCACTTTACTTGACAAAGACTTTAACGCAAACAGACCTGAGAGACGAACTGCCCTGATTGGGAGAGAACTGGCCAGGTACAACATTGACATAGCAGCACTGAGTGAAACTCGACTTGCAGGCGAGGGCCAACTTTGCGAAAAGGGTGCAGGTTATACATTCTTTTGGAGCGGAAGAGGAACTGAAGAAAGACGAGAAGCAGGGGTTGGATTTGCAATCAAAACAGCAATTGTCAGCAAGTTAGCGGGAGCCCCAAAGGGAATAAATGACCGACTCATGACGGTCAAGATCCCTCTGTTCTATGGAAGAAAACATGCCACCATCATTAGCGCGTATGCACCAACTATGACAAACCAGGATGATGTCAAGGATAAGTTTTACGAAGAACTACATGCAGTCATTGCATCAGTTCCTAAAGCAGATAAGCTCATCATTCTTGGTGACTTTAATGCAAGAGTAGGCTCCGATAACATCTCCTGGAATGGCACTATTGGTAGGTACGGCGTGGGTCGCTGTAACAGTAATGGACTTCGTCTCCTCCAGACTTGCGCAGAACATGACCTCCTTGTCACCAACACCATTTTTTCGACTTCCTACCCGCAACAGGACCTCCTGGATGCACCCTCGCTCAAAGCATTTCGCCTCATTGTATCTAAACTTAAAATTCGTATCCAACCAGCCAGGCGCCCTCAGGGGAAGAAAACTCAAAAGAGGCTGGATGTTACCAAACTAAAGAAGACAAAAATCAAACAGTCATTTACTGACACCTTAGAAGACCGTCTCAAATCTATCTCGCTAGACGGCCAAAGTGTGGAAACAAATTGGGCAGCCCTAAGTGAGCAGATCTACAACAATGCTACAGAGGTCCTGGGTCCTTCCATCAAGAAACAAAATGACTGGTTTGATGAGAACTCAGATGATATAAAGCAGATGTTGGCTGAGAAACACCATCTCCATAAAGCATATTTAAATGATCCAAAATCTACATCCAAGAAAGACGCTTTCAACAACATGCGTAGAATCGTCCAACATAAACTACGCCAGATGCGGGATTCATGGCTGAGTAATAAAGCAGATGAGCTCCAAGGCTTTGCTGACAGCCATCATCTATTAACGACGAAGCCATCATCCGCCTGCCCCAAATTCCTATAAATGAAGCATTAGATGATGTACCAACTCTGGAGGAAACTAAAAAAGCGCTTCGTCAACTGTCTAGTGGAAAGGCCCCTGGCTCCGATTCAATTCCTGTTGAGGTTTATAAAGATGGCGGTGCAGTTCTGATAGAGAAACTTCATATGATCTTCCAGCAAATGTGGCAGAGTGAAACCATCCCACACGATCTTAAAGATGCCTCAATTATACATCTATATAAACGTAAAGGTAATCGCCAAGACTGCAACAATCATCGAGGCATCTCTCTTTTATCAATCGCTGGGAAGATATTCGCCAGAATTCTTTTGAATCGCCTTACGGCTCATCTTGACAAAGGTCTTTTACCTGAAAGTCAGTGTGGATTCCGGAAAGAACGTGGAACCACAGATATGGTGTTCGCTGCAAGACAGCTACAAGAAAAAATGCCAAGAACAGCACTGTGACCTGTACACAGCTTTCATCGACTTGACAAAGGCGTTCGACACGGTCAGTAGAGAGGGTCTATGGAAGATCATGGCAAAATACGGCTGCCCAAAGAAATTTATCACAGTAGTGCAGCAACTGCATGATGGAATGCAGGCTAGAGTTCAGGAAAACGGTGAGCTATCAGAGCCTTTCCCCGTCTCAAATGGAGTTAAACAAGGGTGCGTACTTGCACCGACTCTGTTCAGTATCATGTTTTCTGCTATGCTGACTGATGCTTTTAGAGACGGGGACACAGGAATCGACATTAGTTATCGAATTGATGGAAAATTGTTTAACGTTAGGAGGCTTCAAGCAAAAACCAAGGTCAAATCACACACCATCAGAGATCTTCTGTTTGCTGATGATTGTGCCCTCAATGCTGGCTCAGAGGCTGATCTGCAGCATAGTGTGGATAGATTCTCCGAAGCCTGCGCCAATTTTGGGCTTACCATCAACACGAAGAAAACAGAAATCATGTACCAACCAGCTCCTGGCACAGTTTATACTGAGCCAGTCATCAAGGTTAATGGTGAGAAACTGAATGTTGTGAACAGATTCACATACCTTGGTAGCACACTATCCCAGAACATTGTCATTGATGATGAGGTGAACACCAGGATCTCCAAAGCCAGCAGCACATTTGGCAGACTATACACCAACGTTTGGCATCGAAGTGGCATTAGTCTACAGACAAAGCTAAAGGTGTACAGAGCTGCGGTGCTTCCAGTGCTGCTATATGCATGTGAAACATGGACTGTATACAGGCGCCACGTAAAGAAGCTAAACCACTTCCATACAGTCTGTCTCAGGAAGATAATGAACATCAAATGGCAAGACAAGATCCCGGATACCGCCGTTCTTGACAGAGCTGGTATCCCTAGTATTGATACTATTCTGATGCAGTCACAAATTCGCTGGGCAGGTCATGTAGTCCGCATGCCAGACCATCGACTGCCAAAGATACTCTTTTATGGTGAGATGCAGAAGGGTAAACGCTCCCATGGTGGCCAAAAGAAGCGCTTCAAAGACACGTTAAAGACGTCATTAAAAACCTTTGACATAAACCCAGACACATGGGAAGCTGCTGCGCAAGACCGAACTGCTTGGCGCACATCTCTTCGTAAAGGTGCAGCAGCATGTGAATCATCCAGAAGAGCAGCAGCGGAACAGCGGAGACAAGCTAGAAAGGACCGTGAAATAAAACCTTCACATGAAGCAAACATTCCCTGCCCACACTGTCCAAGATCTTTCCAGGCCCGCATCGGGCTCTTCAGTCACCTTCGTACCCATAGACTAACCTAACATATTCTTAAATAATTGGATGAACAGAGTGGTCTTCATCACCCGTGATGGACGAACAACCAACCACTTCTGTCTACACTGTGATGTCTTTGTTTGTTATTATGATTGTAGGCCATATTAGACGCCACAGGTAGAGGTTCTCTTAATGAGGAGTTAGAAATGGTTGCATTCGGATGTGCCGAACAGTAGTTTAAAGAAATTTTTTCCAACTCGTCAATAGTACCTGGTTTACGCTCCTGCAAATATGCAAAGAATGGCTGGCTAACCGAAGATAATACCTTATCCCGTAGTAGCAAATCAACTAATTTGTCGTACGATTTGTTGACTTCTGCCAGTTCAACCCATCTATTAAATGTATTGCGTATGTTCGCAATGAATCCTGCAAAATCTTTTGGAGATTCAGGTAAAATTCCCTTAAATTTCAACCTACAGTGTTCCTCGTCCAGGTGAAACCTTCGTAAAAGCAAGGACTTAATAGCACCGTATTTATTTGCTATTGATGGGTCAGCATTTTGAGAAGCCGTCAATGGTTCTCCAACCAAGAATTCATTTAACTTGAGTACCCATGACTCTTCGGGCAAATGATTTGTTTTGCAAGTCTGTTCAAAACGTGACAGGAACGATGAAAGGTCGTCCACGTTTAAGTTGAAAGTGGGTAATTTAAAGTTGTAGAAATGTTTAAACAATATTGTATCTAAGTACTAACTATATCATAAATAGTTATGATATCTGTTAACTATAATGTAATTACATCACACAATTAATCTTAATATCCAATAATGTTGGGTATGATTCCTAGTAATTATATTGTTCAATGTACTAAGTCACTCTCTTAGTACCAGAAAAGTATATTAAATAATATACAATGGGTCTGTCACCTCAAAGGTAGACTATAAGATTATTTTATTTGGTCAATATATATATTATATTATTATGCCCTAGGCATCTCTTATAAATTGTAGTGCTACTTTCTTGGACTATCACTGCATAATTATGCAATGTCCCATTTTAACCTTAAATATCAGAAAAAATTAATTAAATTAAATTACAAGTGTATTATTGAATACAATATCATATTATTAATGTAGTATTTAATATATATCATGAGGACAAACAAAACAATGATGCAACTAAAGGGTACAAACAATGTCAAGACGCAAACAAGACATTTTCACAATTAAAAATGAATTTATGACCTAAATAAAACAAGCGGAAGTGTCACACGGAAAACCAAGGGTCAAAGATTGACCCGAGGTCAACTTAATATGCAAAGTACAAAAAAAAAAAAAATGACTGCAAAAAATGATGACATCACAGGACCTCATAACGGACGAACATTTAACAAATCATCAAATAAATGATAGTAAGAGTAGACTGGACGAAATAGTTAACGAACATGATATCAAAAACTGAATAAAAATGTGAACTTAGTAACAAAAATAAAATACACCAGTTATCTACGGAAACGGTACAGCTAACACAATCGCAAACGACAGCAGATTTGGACAGGGCAGTCCATTCGGCAGAATCTTCGATGGAGCTCCCAAAAAGTGCGATCGTTTTAAATCTGCCCTAAGAAACGACCGAAATCAATTCAGGCATCGTGAGAGCCACAGAATCTAATTTCGGTTCATCCTCCCTACCTCCCACGAATTAACAACACATTAAGACAACAAAAAGTACATTAAACATAGGTAAAAACATGCCCTATGTAGGCAGAAGGCATGGACTCAGTTACCACTGTCCTCCACGTTAACGACAATAGTTATTGAGCTAAACTTATCTTTTATTTGCTGCTTCACTTGATGCTCGTTGGCGTCGACGGCTAGGCCTGTGCCTTTGACGGTCTGCTCCTTATGGGCAGGCAACGGTGGTCCACTTTGTGCATCTTGATAAATCTGAAGCGAACCACAAAGGCGTTTGAAAAGATGTCTTCTTCACGGCGACAATGCAACAGTGACGTCACTGTTGCTATTCATGATCACGTGCGTCACGTCAGCTTCGTAATGGTCATGTGATTTTCATTCAAACTTAAATATCGTGGAGGCGTGTGGAACACAGAAACATTTTTTTCTCTTCTGTCAATCCCCGCAATCGGCCGCCAGTTTTGGTGAAGGACTTTCGTGTGGGGTTACTGGTTGTGTTGCCTGAATTCTGATAGTGCTAATGTTCGCACGCGAAAGGAGATAACCTCACCTTCGGATTGTCGTAATGCTGAACTTGGCTTATATAAAAATAACAAGATGATGTAAACAACTGTTCATCTTATTAACTCAGCAACTTGACATAAAATACGTAATTCATAAGGTTGAATGGTGTAACGTGATTCAACGAATAATGCCTCCGGTTCGAGTCCTTCACAATTTAATATGGATTACACACATACATAAACAGTTCAATTCACACATGAGGTACATGCATCAATCAATCAATAGCGTAGACTGCTGTTTTACGTGTCAATGTCCGTTTAAGGATACAATGCAGTAATTGTCGTCAGAACATCACAGCTATATGCACGCGCAGATAGAATGGCTACCTGCCGACAGTGAGACTGTGAGTCTAATTACTTCGTATAAAGTAGACGATTATCTTTCTCCTTCCAAGGATTTAGTTAATCACTAACCTCCATAAGTTTCCTCTCTCGTCGAGTTCTAGGTCTGACCCTGGTCCTGCATAATACTACATATAAATGGCTATATCATGCCATTAATTTGGAAGGCTAGAGAAAAAAACGCAGCTATTCAGCTTGGCGGTCAAGTAACAAAGGGTAGCGTTTCTTAGTTACCGACTGTGACCCAAACAACGCTATACACGTCATAATCGATCGTGTATGGAGCGTTCAATAATTGAACATCTATCGCAATATATTAAATGCCTTAACCTTTACAATTGCACGTCTGATAACCTTTAGCAGACGGCGTTAATATCATATACCGTAACAGGGGGACTTGTTTTAATTTCACATCATTTTAAGAACTCGGGGAAAATTCGAGATTCTAACGCGCCCGTCCCGTGATTATTTTCAATTCTCTGGCCGCTTCGTCGTTCCCCGTATGTCGTCTTTCGAGCGATTCAGCGCTCTCCTCTGGTTCACACTGCCGTGTTACCTGACAAAGAGAACTTGCTCCGTCCGTTTTGTGGGGGACCACTATGCCTTTGATCGTTTATCCCGCTTTAACTCGCGTTTGATTCTTGCACCCACCTACTATGGCATGGGGGACAGGCAAGGTAGGGAAATAACGGCTTATATCCGCTCTAGCGAATTGCGGTAGGGCGTGGTTTAACCTCCCTTTTAGGCAAAGCAATGTCCAGAATGCGCAGGAGATAAACTGTTCTCCATAATAAACTTAGCAAATTGTGGTGGCGAGTCCACTCTGCTTCTGATTCATATTAATGAGCCCGGTGGAGTTCCACGATCCTCTATAGTGCAGGCTAAAAAGTTTCACAAAAAACCAAAAAAGGGGGGAGTAAAAAAACATTAACAATATATACGAACCAACAGATGTGAAATATAAAAATTATATAAAGTACAAAGGGGGGGGGGGGGGGGGGATACTACCTAAGAAAAGGGGGGGGAGGGGGGGGGCAGTACCTAAAGGCGCAC
>JAMPIV010009548.1:0-102178 GCA_024509875.1 Oreohelix idahoensis
TTTTTTTTTTAAATGGCCGCTCTGACAACATCATAATTTAGTTCTATTATGCTCTTCGATTGTCATAAGAGTAGTTATAGTTTCACCTGTAAAAAATTCCATCAGTTGTTCAACATAGTTTTCCTTTTTTATCTTATGCGTACCACATAAAAATTCGAATCTATCAAGATAATCAGTTATATCGTCCTTCAAAGGATTGAAATGAGGCAATTTGATCTTACTAGACCCTCCTTTGTTGTATCCGAAGTTACTTGATCAGCACCCATATTTGTTACTTTCAATTTCTCTAATTCCAAAGTCGCGAGTTTTTCCTCATGTTCCATTTTATGTTTCTCTTTCCTTTCCTCGGCTTCCCTATCCAATCTTCTATTCTCCCCCTCTGCTTGAAGTTTTCTTTCTTCTGCAGCAGCTTGAAGTTTTCTTTCCTCTGCAGCAGCTTGAAGTTTTCTTTCCTCTGCAGCAGCTTGAAGTTTTCTTTCTTCTGCAGCAGCTTGAAATTTTCTTTCTTCTGCTTGAAGTTTTCTTTCCTCTGCAGCATTTTTTTGTTTTTCCATTTCCATCTGGAATTTTCTTTCATCAGCTTGCATTTGCAACCTTAAATTCTCAGCATCTATCTTCTTATGCTCAACTTCTGCTTTCAATTTATTTTCCTCTTTTTGTCTCTTTTCTTCTGACTTCAATGCTATGGCGTATTGAGCAGTTGCAAATTCTTCTATCTTGTCACCTGTCTTCCCATGGACTTTCCCTTGTTCAATGAAGAAGTCTAGTGTAGACATTCTATCTGATGAGATCAGTAACCTGAAAAATTAATTAAATTATCTTATCCCACTTTAATGGGAGACAAGTCTTCAATGTTAGACTTGTATACTCAGTTCAGTTTATTTCACTCTCTTTGAGAGTCAAGTCTTAATCAAAGACCTTGTATGGTTACCTTATTTCTTTATAGTAATTTTCTATCAATACTCCCAATATGAATAGTGTATCATAATAATAACGACAATAATAATAATACATGACCAAGTATATGTATGTAGACTGTGTATGACAATAATGTATTACAATCATAAATACAAAGACAAAGATACAGAACAATGACCGAAAACGTTCGCAGAAGTCAAATAAACAATACAGCAGAAAGTAAAGAAAATGTTACACAAATGTGTAATGATGACCGCGAAAAGTAAACAAGACAAATAGCAACACTGTTATAAACAAAAAGGTATAAAGAAATAAACGGAAGGAAGGAAAGAAGAACAGATACAAACAAAACAAATCGAAAATCAAAGAATGAAAAAATAACGAAAACAACACTAACTCATGTCGTCACAGCTAAACGTAAACAGCAACAATTGTCGCTAGCAAATTCGAATTAAGGAAATTTGCAGTCACTAACGACACGCTCTCAATAGATAACATCTATTACGTGGTATTTATCTAAAGGAGTCACCTTACCCAACCAGCCCGCTGAAAAACACAAGAAAAATACACAACAATAGTACAAGTAACATAAATAGCAATTGAATGTGTTGCAAAATAAAGCTTAGTTGCACATGATGTTACAGTAACTATCCTGCTCCTTGCGAACACAGAAACAAAATGTCACGCGCGCACTGATTGTCAGATCCACTGTAGCATGAAGTGGTCTTCCAGAACATAAAGTTACTATGACCTTCTAGACGTAGGACTTGCACATTGAATGTTGACGATTTCACGTACTGTTTACAAACACTTGACCTCGAACAATGTAACTTGAATGCTCGGACGTAGGAAAGTCTGTTGTTGACTGAGACGTGTAAATGACCAGCGGTACCATTTACAAAAAGGTACTTGACTCGTATGCAGCTGTGGTCCACGTAACAAACGCCTCGATGCTAACTTCAGGACTTGTCATGTTGTGGTTTATGTAGCATTATAACAAAAATGCTAACACTGTTTATACTGTCCTGTGTAGTCAAAACTTGGAAGTGTCGAGTATGTGTGTTATTCTCAGATGTCCACCTTGTTTATCAAAACATGTAGCACAAAGTCCACGGAAATGTTAATTTCTCGCTCTGTCCAGCTTAGACCCACAGATCTGGCCACCAGAAATGTAACTGTCTTTTTCGTTCTTGGGGTGATCACTTGCACAAGGCAGTAAACATCATGTTGTTAGATGTGTGGTACTTGTAAGATGATGTGCTGAGTGTGGGAGCGGATGGAGGCGCGAATGTGTTTAGGCTCGTATATATGTAGACAATGCAACCCATACACTCACATGCAGTAGTCAAGGATGCTTGGACACTGCTGGCACGTTTCAAAACATTTATTGACGGAAACACACAGTAGCATCAACAGGAACAGTCAGTGTAAACATGGTCATAGTAACCGGAAATCGTTAGGCATACATCAGGCATTCAAAAGGCTGGTAAACATTCAAATATTCGTACATGGACAATAGTAGTATGTTCATGTATATACAGTTCTCAATGCCGCTTTGGTACCTCTGACTGAACGCGTCAGATACCTTAATCACTTTGACATACAGGTACAACTTGGCATCCCCGCCAATTACACATTAGCCGTAACACAGGCCCCAAAATGGCGTCATCTGTGTACTTCTTCTAAGCAGGTTAACATCAACCCTGCGGTAATGATTATGTAGATATAACCACCGCCAATCTGCGGTTCCCACAATATAGCTTCGTCACTGGACTTCTGGATAACTTAAAGACTAATAGTCTTGGATGGCTTCCTTGAGCACCAAATATAAGTTCTGCATACAGGATCGGTGAGCTGTCCTCACAGAAGGTACTTCTTTAACAAATTCTGCCACCGAAAGCATAGTAAAGAAAAAGGTTGGTGTTACCTTGCAACGATTCCTCAGAACATAATAACAACACTGTCGTCCTTCCTGACGCACAGAGCATCAATGGGGAAAACTGAGAACGCAGTCACTTCGAAGATTTTCCTCCCCGAAACTACAATGGACATACACATCCCCAGAAGCCAGGACTTCACAACTCAACCAGACGGAAGTCTAAATTCGCGCTCTCCACTGCGCATCGCATATAGCCCAGAACTGTATTACCTTTGACCCAAAAGGTCAAACCCAATGAAAGAACCAACAGGGAAGATAATCCCTAATCAACCTGACATCGCAAGGTAAAGACACAATTATTCACCTTTGACTAGGGTGAAAAAAATACGACAAATAACTTGACATATGAAACTCCGTCGAAAATGACAGCAACACACTTGTTCTCTTCTGCAAAACTGATAATATGCATCATTTTGTATGTAGCTATGATGCTCTGTATCCCATTTGTTTCTGTATTTGATTTTAATAAAATTCTCTAGTTTGGTTTGGTTTTAATAACCATCTTTATTGCACACGGACAGCTATATCAGATCTCCTTCCCTTTGATAACACAAGCAAAATCTCAACATGGTGCACGAACTCCGTGGCACCGGCGAGGATCCCATTGTATGGAAACAGGAATCACACATTCTATAAATACTCTAGAAAACTCTTTGCCTTTTGTAAAGTTATGCTTGGTAGGCTGAGGTAGCTTTCCACCTGCCTTTGCCAATCTGTGAGAGTCTTCATTGTCGGGGATGTTGCAATGAGATGGGATCCATTGTATCAATGTAGAAACATTTTTTTTCTTCCTTTTCTTTTTCTGCTGTCATTTTTACATTCACTAAATAAACTTCTTAGTCCGCCTTGGTTTTTTTTTGGAAATCACTTTGAATATGTAGCACAAAATAACTGTTGTTTTTAACATCTCGTGCAATGGGCACACAATTAATCAACGGGAAAAAAGTGCGCACTACGAAATCAGTCCCTATTCATTGACCGTTCGATTGGCAGAGTGGTTAGTTCCTCTCGTTGCAAAGTTACATGGTTTGAAACCTAATGGCGTCAATCTGGGTAGAATGCTACCCAGTTGTAAATGGATGCCTGATTCTGCTATTGAGCAATGTTAGGTATTGCATAGGCAGCGATTAATGGAACCTTATAAAGCTGGACCTAGTATCGTGAAGTTTCTAACATTTCTTCTCTACGGCAGAATCTGCTTCATTAGCCTTTTTAAAGAATTTATTTATAAATCATTGTGGAACATACTGGAAACTGCTTATCATTGTAAATGATGTCCTTCTTTCATAATGTCTACAAGGGCAAAAATAATCTTTATCTTCTTCTTAAAAAACTATCAGCTGTGGTCTTTTGAATTATAATTCAATATTGCAATTGTAGTCATTGTCCCAGCTCCATGTCATTTGACATTTCCATGTATAATTCTATTGTTAACATTCTGTTGGGTTTGTTTTTCTGGTGCGTTTCTTTTTTGAGGATACAAAAAATCCACTGCAGGTTTGCTATGTACTCTTTTCATAGTTTCCACAAAATAACTTTTCGGGGTGTTTCGTGTCAGTCTTTATGTCAACCGCTACATCCCAGGGGAACCAAAACCTTTCTTTTCCTGACTCAGTAATACCCTTATTAGCGCTTACCTACTTGTACGAAAGAGGAAGTGGTATTTGATTTTTTGAGACATTCAACTGCAACATAACGAGGATAGTAAGATGTTATTTTCAGCTCAGTTTTACATGTGAAAGAAATACACTACTTAGTATGAAAAATGTTCGAACATTTAATTGAAATTAAAAACGGTAGGTGTTCTAGATAAGCTAGTTTAGGCTGGGTCTATATTACTGTAATGGTATAGCTGTTGAAAAATGATCTTGCAGTGGGAGGCAGTTTAATAATATTAAAATAACCCCGTGTGTTTCGTCTTCCATTTCAGCACTCCGTCATTTACCCTTGTACTCCTCTCTCTAGGACATTAGGACTGTTGCACTGCCGTTACATGGGTTATCGCATGCCACTACAGATACCTAGCTAAATCTGTCTTCATTATGATGGCCTTTGACGGACTCAAAAGGAAAATTTTCTGTGCCGGCGTGAAAAAATATTTGCGGAGGATATGCTGTTGCTGCTGTGACAGGTGTAAATGAACATTCCAAGAGCCGGAGACTGCATTACACTTTGAAAGGTTGAAAGAAAACGGTAGAATAACTTCTGAGCTTAATAGTTTGCTATAGCCACTCTATAAACCAACTTTTTTCTCTGACATTGAGTGGATAAAAGTGAGAGAAAAAAAACCTTTATTAAAGAAGACCAATAACCGGTGTAATCATAGAAATAGCTAGAAAACTAGCTATAAAAATATTTTTTCTATGTCCATTTTACTAACAAATTTTATACATGCACTTTGATGCTGAGGGACCAGTTGATTTAACTTTAAAACAACTATTAAGAAAGAACAATAACTCATGACAAGAGCCACAGAAACGTCTACTGCTTGAAGAAACAGCAATGAAATAATAGACATTTTTGACATGAGAAGTATCTGCATTTTAACTCCTCTAACTCACCTGCCTCTTTTGAGTCTCATGCTGCATTCTTTGCAACAGTATATAACGATGAAGTCTTTCTCACCAACGACCTTTGACACCACAAAAATTACCAGAAACAGCTATCTATAAATGTATGACATACAAACGAGAGCAAACGTCCAGACGGTGCTTGAAGCAAATCTCGTAAAGCGGATGACCAGACGGTCAAGATAGAAGGAATGACACCAAATAAACTAGGACTGACTTTTGTAATCTACTTCCTGTTACTGGAGCAAACTGTGGGGTTTCTTATCATTCGACCTTTCATTCATTCAAATATTAGCATTTACCCACCAGAGCACAATTTCTGGCCTTGGGTACCTGCTTTAAGCTCAGCTACCACATATGACCACACAGATAGAACAGCAAGCAGTCACATAACGACGGATAGACCAGAAAACAGTCACATAACAACGAACAGAACTGCAGGCAGTCCCAGAACAACGGATAGATCAACAAGCAGTCTTGGAACAACGAACAGACCAGCAGACAGTCACATAACAACAAACAGAATAACAAGCAGTCACATAACAACGGACAGACCAGCAAGCAGTCCCAGGACAACGGACCTAACAACTCCCAGTCACACATCAACTAAAAACCAAGCTGCACGAGCATATCTGCCAGTGCATAATTTCTGGCCCTTTATACCGGTGGAAGAGCCTGAAGATGTCAAGGTTGTTGTTATAAATTGATACTGATTTTGCTCAATGATATAGGTATCGGTTAAGCATTTTACTCACATAAATTAACGTTTCTATGAAGCGATTGCACGATTTCGCTAAATGCTGTCACGAAATATGGTTTCATATTTGAAGGCTTTTTTAAAACAGCTGCATCTGGGAATATAATTTGGTAGTTTTGCATTGTATGTGGTAGTGTTTCTCAAGCTTTTTCTATAGAAGAACCTCTATAATAAATGTTCACCCTAACTGTGAAAGTGTGTACAGTCCCGAAAAAGATCGAAGCTAGAGAAATGCATATTTTATATGTATGTATGAGTGTATGATTATAAATGTGCGTATACTGTACAAGAAACAATTGAAGTACCGGTAATCGTCCTTTTTTTAAAACATTTGTGTTTGTGTGCGTGTGTGTAATTTTTATTTTTTTTTAAAGGGAAAATAATCAAATTTAAAAAGTACTGTACCAAGTTTGAATAGTCTAAATAATCTTCAAAATAAGTTTTGCGCACAAAGCCAGTATACAGTTTAATTTTTGTGGGAAACTCCGGCTTACTTCTTTTCACACTTATACTGATTTAGTCGAAATTATTTACAGACACATTAGGATTTTTTTTTTTTTTAAAGAAAACACATTTTTCTTTGTTTTTTATATTAGCAGACGTGATAAAGATTGTTAGCAAAGGTAAGAATTTTCTACTGCAGATAAAAAATTTTCTACGATTTCTGAAAGAATATTTTGAAATAAATTTTCAAAGGATAAAATTTCTGAATGTTTATTTACTAATATTACTACCGGTACTTTATCGGTGTCACGGTATTGCCTCCCCTGCTTTGCAGTAGTGGTCCAACAGTGGCCAAACTCAAGAGTATCTAATATGGGCTTCAAAGGTGTCTACCTTCGCACAAGATTACTCTTGGCAGATTTGTAAATAGAAGGGTAATGACGCCTCTATCTCAGTGGAGTGTCCACAAGATATTCAGATAAGCGAAAACAATGCTGCATGGGCTGAGCACGTTAATTCTAGAATCTGCCGACAACTTTTGCGAAGAATTAAGCAATGGTTAATCTTAGCTCGTTCAAGCCCCAACCTCTGATTTACTCAGTGGAATTCTTTATATTCTGATATAGCGCTGTTTAGAGTGTGTGTAGTAAATTGACTGAGACAAACATGCAGTAACTTTAAAATGATTAAATCGAAGTTAAATTTGTAAAATTACAAATAACAAAATTTAATGATCACTAAAGTTTTAACAGTTTGAAAATAATTGAATAGTTTAACAGAAAAGGTTCATCATTAATGGATGGTAGTTTCAATGGAAAAAAAGTTCACTTTGGCAGCTTATGTACCGCACTGAGCTGCCAGTGATTTTTTCTGCTCCTGCTGGGTTGGTTCTTGATGGACTGATCACTGATAACGCTCGTCTCTGGTCAAAGATGTACAGGGCAGCTCGTTCCCAGGAGTGTCAGGGAGAGTCCACAAAGTTGGTCCCTCGTCTTAAAGCTCAAGCCAATGTTCCCTTCTAGTTCCAGAGATAGTACCCTTCAACTGTTACCACCACCAACAACTATGGTAAAATAATAGAAACGAAATGCTCTCCTGAGTATTGCATTTCCCGACACATACTGATGTGTCCCCTATTCCTATTCCACCATCCCATACCTCAGAGTTTACCCTCGATGAGAATTAACTTTAATCCCTCGAGAGCAAACTTTCTTTACATTTAAATTGAATAGCTTTTATAGCCAAATTTCGCTCTATCCCACTGTGCTGCTACCCACTGTAGACAATAGAAAAATGCACAGCTCAACAACACATCAATAATATATTCCTATATAACAAATAACTCCCTTACTTTAACATTTAACACTCTTAACACCCAAGTCTTTAACACTTAACACCCCTGCTCTATTCCCGTTATGCACCACCATACCAATTAATCATGCCCAAAATCAGCTCCCCCACCACTCACCTCCCTCTCTTCGCTCTACCCGATTCCAAAATAAACATCGGCTGACCCCGATCTTCTTTGTTCTGCATGACTAACTACGAGTCACAACAGTTTTTCACTGAAGATCAATCTACCTATCCAAAATACTTTGACCCACAACTACACTGACCCTACATGCGTCCATGATCAACACAAATACAATAGTCCTCTCTAGGAATCATTAAATTCCCGTTCTATTAATTAAATCACCTTCAAAAATGTAATACAAATATAATTCCCTTAAAATTACATCTCACGTCTTCTGAGTACACAGAACAACAATGCACAACCAATAACGTATAACCATTTTATATGCTAGCATATACATACTGCCAAAGGTTATACCCCAACCCAGGCATAAATTACAACCCCGAAGTTACAACCACGTGCTCCCGCTTAATATTCATTAATTCACAGCACCCACGTGCTTACAATGAAATACAATACACGCTCTCCCGAATAATTATATATATAACTACAGAATAAACCCTCAATAAAAATACAAAGTACACACGCTCCCGGGTATTCTGTAAATAACATAAATCAAAGCGGCAGGTTTCTCTACAGACCTACTTTGAAATAATACAAAGCACGCCCGTAACATGTCAACTCTTAAACCATCCTAGATACCGCTATTCCTTCAATAAGGAATTATATGAACCTCTTAAGTTTTCCCAGTTTATCACTAAGATAGTATTGATGGCTCTGGCGTTAAGAATTAATTTAAAATTAACTTCCCCAAGAAAACTTTAACTGATCGGCCTAGGACTCAATTAAACTCAATAAAGTACCATGCTAATAACTCATGCTTACCAACTCGAATTTTCCCACTGAAGGCAAATCGATTTGACTATGGTACGCGGCTGGCAATTTTCATTAGAGAGGCCGACTAGTTGTTGTTGTTGTTGTTGTTGTTGTTGTTGTTGTTGTTTTGATGAGGTGATGGGTGGAGAGCGGGCACTTAACAGCTGACCATTATTGCCTCTTCTCGTTCCATCTTGGTCTACCCTGTTCAACCTGAAATTTGGTTATAATTTGGGTATTTAGTGTTATTTTATTTTTTAATTTTGTATTCAATTTAAATAGCTATTGTCTTTAGCAGTTGCTGATTTTAATTTATATTAGTATTTGTCCATTTTATTTTCTCTTTTGTCTTGTTTCTTGATAACTATTGTCCTTTACTCTTGGTTTTACTTTGTATTAGTGTGATAGGGTGGGCGAGATGATGATGATGATGTGATATTTGATCACTCTCTTGCACACTCGCAACCGACCCGATTCAACAATAAAACTCTGATTCTTGAGGCAGGGGCTGTATTTATTTCTACAACCCTATCGGTGACATTAAGAGCACACTGAAGCAAACATTAAACAAATAAACCAACAAACCAAACACCAAACAAACACCCAGCCTTTGCTCGATTGCTAATCTGAAGAAGCAAACAAAGCAACGACTGGTTAAAATCATTATGGTTAAATAATCAGAGACCAAATGCTCTCACCTGTCAAACTGTCCTTCTACACTGCGTGAAACATTCAACTATCATGCACACACACTCACATGCATGTCGTCTAGCGAGACTAGTATGGTGTTGTGCATGTGGCTGGCAATCTCACCGTGTAACATAGATTGCTACCGAAACCACTACTGCAAGAGCACACACTCAGCTATCACACTCATGCATATCGTCTAGCGATACTAGTATGGTGTTGTGCATGAGGCTGGCAATCTCACCGTGTAATATAGGTTGCTACCGAAACCACTACTGCAAGAGCATCTGAATGCTTCATACGGAGGCAAACCACACTGGTGGCCCCATGCTTCCTCAGGAGCGGAGAAGAGAAATATATATCTCCAAGTGAGCCCACGTGCTCTCACAAACCATTCTTCACATAACAATAATTAAATAATCATGAAATATGCATAACATAGAATTAACCAATATGTACCACAATTACTCTCAATAATGAGAATAAACTACTACCTCGCAACTGATCCATCTCAATATTCATTACTACATTCTGAACATGTCGTAAGTGACGACTGGTGCGCCTGGAAACAAGCGTGTCGTATATGACCCCTGATGAGATTGGGAACTCATCACATGAAACACATTGTTACAGAAACAACCACTGCAATAGCATAAAAATGCTTCTTGTGGGCTTGTAATGGACACCAGCCGCATTGGTGTTTCTATGCTTCGCAAGGAGCAAACAGAGAAACACCTGTCTCAACGTGCCTTATGCACCAAGGAGTGGCTCGCGCTCTCCAGAAATCTAAATATATATTCTCACCTCACTCAAAGTAACCCACTAAAGATATACAGTAGAATAATCAATAATCGTGAAATACACTTAATTACTCTTACATTAAAGAACAAAAAAACATTACTCTTGACTTAACACTAGAACTAAAGTCATCACATAAAGGAAATTTACCACGAAAACTCTCTCTTCTATTACTGGGGAAGATTACATTTTTGGGAGCCGCGCTAGCGTAGTGGTTACAACACCGCTCTGGCGACCGGGTGATTCAGGATCAAACCCGGGCGACGGCATTTGAGGATTTTTCGTCGACCGGGAATTGGACTGGATTAACTCGAGACCTGGCGACGACATTTGAAGAAGTGTCGTCGACCAGGGATTGGCGGCTCCTGAGCCGACCCAGCTGCAATGGGTACCTCCGAAATCGGAGAGTATTTGCCTGAAGGGCGAGGGACACCTGTCTCTGTACAAGTAAAAAGGGATACTCACGTAAAATCAATGTCAGGTTAGACATAGTAATAACCTGAGATTTCGCCTCGAGTATTAGCGGGCGTACGCAAAAAAAAAAAAAAAAAAAAACATTTAACCTACTTTCACCCACGTGTCAATTCACACGATATAAAACTGCGTAACATTAAGTGATAACTAAGAGTGTTAAATGGAGACTCCTTGGGGCCTTCTTTTACGCACGGTCATCAACACTTGGTCCTCCCGGTTGCCATCTTCCCAACTAGTTAATATTATCTAAATTCCAGTTTCAGATAACATTTCTGTCCAGTTTCATGTACAAAGTAGTTTCCTACTATATTTGCCTTTCTGATGAATGAAATAATCGCTCTTACAGCCGCAATCTGGACTTAGCACTAGTGAAATCTACCCGCACATTATTTTCACTCATCTACCATTTAAAGACTAAATTATCAGATCCTGGAAACACATCAATCTATTTATTTCATTAACCATTAAAACAGACACGCTCAATATAATTCTAAAGTTACAGGGAAATAATGGTAATTTCACTAGTACTAATCTAATCTGCTTTTAAATCAAACTCACGTGTCATGTCTTTGTTCTTCTGCTACCCACACAGGGCGCCTCGTTTCGTTTTCTCTTGTCTGGACCAATACTTAAAAAAGGCCGCTGCTGGCCATCGCATGCTTTATATAGGCACTAGGCTAATCACTCGACTTCAGTGCGCTGCGCGTATTAATTGCGCCACGCAAATAACACACGCGATTATCGCTCTAGAAATAGCGAAAACACAAATAAAACCTACAGCTATTTAATATAACACACAACTATCAAATATAACTAATTTTTAGGCTTTATTATGGCCTAGTAATAAATCTTCTACTGAGTCAGACTCTTCACATCCCAGCGTGCTGCGCGCACATCGAAAATATATGGGCGATAAATATACCTTGAACATGAGTCTTTACGGCCCCATCACAGTAGTATTTATTCTTTTTGAATTGTTTTTTTTAATACCTTGTTGTCTTTCCTTGTCCTATGAGTAGTTAGTAAGTTTTTTTTTCCTTTTTATTTTGTGTTTTTTATGTAACTAACCTTATATCTTTTCCTTTGTTTTATGTATATATCTTTTAAGTATTGATTGGGCATCTCTTGGGGCATCTATACTTAAAACCTTATCACCTGTCAAGTCTATATTGTGATTTTTATAGTAAGTTTTTAATTCAAGCCTTTGTTGTTCATACTTTTTACATTGGATCAGGTAGTGGTCTATGTCATTCTCTTCCTGACATTCTAGGCAGTGTGGTTCTTCTATCGTAAAGTATGCTGCACCGAGACGGAGACGCCACAGTTTTTTGTTTGATGGTATCTTTAATTCTTCTCTGACCTGGCACGTCCTCGTTGGTTCTTTCAGCAGTTTGAACGCGTGTCTGCCTTTTCTACTTTTCTTCCACGTTGTCTTCCATTCCTCGTTTATAGTTATCTTCACTTGGCTCTTGATCTCCGACCTTCCCAGTCCTGCTCTTATATTGTTTTTACTTATTCTTCCATTCTTGGCGTTCTGGTCTGCCAACTAGTTACCAGTTATACCTATGTGTGCTGGAACCCACACTAGCCTCACACTACATCCTCTGTTCCCTAGTGATGTATTAATTGCTAGAATTTCTTCCTTTATGTCTGGCCGGCTACATTTACCTGGGTGTTCTAGTGCTTGTAGTGATGATAGTGAGTCTGTAAATATCGTAACAGCTTCTGGTGGGTTATCTTCGATTATTCCTAGGCTTTTTAGAATTGCTACCATCTCTGCGGTAAAAATCGAAGCCCCCTCAGTTACACTGCAGCTCTTTTTAATTCCCCACTACGGTATTACAACTCCTGCACCTAGTTGCCCACTATCACCCTTGGATCCATCAGTGTAGACAGCCAGATTTTGTTTTGTTAGTTGATCTATGAACATTCTACTTATCATTTTGGCTTTCTTATCTTCTATGTTTTGTTTGATGTTTTCAATAAGTGAGTAGTCTATGATTGGTGTTTTTAGTTCCCAGGGTGGTATTTTGCTTCTATATTTATTACTATTTTCAATTATGTTTGACAGTTCTTTGAACTGCGTTAGATCTTCTATAGTTCTCCACCCTGTTGGATATCTATCTTTATTTAAGGGGACGTCCCATACACTTGGTTGGTTTTTGACAAATGCTTTATGTGCTGGCTGGGTCACTTCTTGTGCTACTTTACTCCAATAATTTAATCTTCGTTCTTTCCGTCTTAGACCAAGGGGCATTATGCCAAGAGCTAATTCCGGTGCTTCTACTGGTGTCGATATAAATGCACCTGTAATGGTTCTCATGACTGCATTTTGAATTTTGTCTAGTTTTGCTTTGTTGGAAGCTGCAGCTGAGTCATAGACTATGCTGGCATAATCCAGTTTCCCCCTGATGAAAGACTTGTAGAACATAAGCATTATTTTATTGCCCCCCCCCCCCCCCCATCCATTACCTTTTACAATCCTTAGTATATTTAGGGGTCCCCTACAGCTTTCTACTAAATTGTCTATATGTTTATTATAATTTAGTTGTTTATCTAAAGTTATGCCCAGAAATCTTGTTGTTGCGTAGGTACATATTTTCTGTCCTTTAATGGTTACATTGATTTTGTTATTTTTTTTTAAATTTCCTTTGCTGAAAATCATACCTACTGTTTTGTTTACATTAATTTGGAAGCCCCAACTTTTCATCCACTCTGAAACTTTGTCTATTTGATTTTGAAGTTTTTTGTAAACATGGTCCAAGTTTTTTCCAGATCGCCAAATGGCACAGTCATCTGCAAATTGCGATACTGCATTCTTAATGTCGTTAAATTCATCTGCTAAATCAATTACAGATATAGTGAAAATTGAAGGTGAAATCACTGATCCCTGAGGAATCCCATTCTGTTGTTCATATTCTTCTTCTTCTTCGTTCGCCCTGAAAAGGACGGTGGTTGCGTTGTGTCTGTTTACGCCTAAGCTGTGATATCTGTGTGGTAAAGTGGGATGTTAGAAATATTTATAGGGGACTTAGTGTACTGACTGAGATCAGCTGGGAAGGTATCTGTATCTAATAAGTGTGGTGTATTTACAGATAACCTTACTTGCTACCACATTTATACCTCAGTCAGGCTTATTCTGGAATATTGTGATGACTACGTTGAATGTTTAGGCTTATGAAAGTGATGAAGTGTATGTTCACAACAACCAACAGACAGATAAACAATTTAGTTTAATCCACAACTCTCTACAACACTGTGACACTCACACACATAGAACACTCTATAAGATTATCTTAATAAGTCAAGTTTTAAAGTTTAAAATTATATGTATTAATTACTTCAAATATTAGATATCCTGATTCAACTACAAAGTGAACCAGGAATCACAATCAAATGTAATCACATAATCATGTCTTCAAGTGTTTGCTTTTGGTGGAAATCATATTGGGAAAAGATCACAGTTCCTGTCATTTGAAACAATTTATTGTCCCTCTTTAATTAATATATTGTCAATTTTTGAGGGGGGGTGGGGGGGTACATAGGATTGAGCTGCTCTGGCCACAGAATCTTATCTTCTGTGAGGGCGGCAGGAAACAGTCTCCTCTGCTCGCTTGCTTCACCGTGTTCTTGAAAAGCAATAATGGTCGCTATCTTGACCAAGGAGTAAGCTACCAGCCTCTGGATTCAGCAAAGCTCAGACCAGGTGCTGCTTCAATAAGTTAGGACCACGGTCCCTGAAACAAGAAGGTTGTACCTCCTACTTCAGAACTAATTTATAATCTATTTCCACACTGAGCACAATACATAACAAACACTGAGTTCAGAGCGGTAGGCCAACTGTTAGCTTCTCATGTAATAATATTCACCAGTATTCCTCTCCCTAATGGCTACTACGCCTCTGCAATTTCAGCTGTAAGTCCTTCTATACAATAAAATAGGTGTCAGTGTACTATTTGGCGATCCCATGCAGTTCTACTTCTCTCCGACAAGTTTTGTTCAGGTTGGAGCAATATCTAGGCTTTGCCTCATGTTTGCTACTGAACCACACACATATACAGACATAAATTATCAATTCACATTCAATTTTCATCAAAAAGATATCAAATATGTCAATCTTACCACAATTCATGGAAATAATAAACAAATACGTTGACTGGCGATGAATTTTGGCACAATTTCGATCTGCCTCTGTCCCAGGCTTTTATGTAGAAAAATATGAGCTGGATCTCAATGCACTGTTTCTTAGTAAGTTTATTTTAAAATGTGGCACTGAACAGACGCTCCTAATTGACTATATTAACGGGTCTAGCCAATAGGACCATGTTTACACAAGCTTTTGAAAAAATGTACCCTTCCTACGTTTCATCTAACAACCAAAATTAGTATTTGCAGTCCAGCTAATCGTGTTTCGCCTTACATATACTGCCCGCCAATCAAATCGGATTTAACATGGTGGCCTATTTCCCGTAAAATGGTGGTTTCAAAACATGCCACTGTGCAATTCTGATTTGGTGCTGTCAGACAACCTCACTATTTTCTTTTGGCTATAATTGGTTAATTCCTAGACTATTTGCGTAACACTTAACATATTCTTTGTCAGCAAGTCCTAAGGAACCCAAATATATAATTTTAATGGAGCTAAGTGGCTGCGTTCCAAATATGCATTTTCTTCTACCACCCGTTCACTTCGATACGATGTGGTGTCTGGGTACTGTCAGGCTTTCAGACATAAAACAGTATAATGTCATGTTTACTAATAAGCATTTAACAGGTTTTTAAACCTAACTCTCGTATGGGTAGTGTTTTTATCACTGTCTATTTGAAAAAAAAGCTAGTGCTTCATGCCTTACGCTTGGGGTGGCATTAATTTTATATCGCGAGACGCGTGTTAGTGTTGCATGCGTTCCTTCGTACATCGCTCTCTCTCTCTCTCTCTTTCTATCCTAAGTCCATCTGTCTTTTCATTACGCAGTGTATAAAATGAAATTAATGCTAGTATTAATCTAGGTCATTAAGCAGCTTGCGTATCTCAAGGTTTTCTAAGAAATACAGTTCACGTTGTATTGTTTTGTTGAAACGCGTGTATGCTGCTGTAGGCTTTACTATCAAACGTGAAAGCGTTACAATTTTGCAGACGGAGCATAAAAAGGGGGATCTCGAGTACAGTCATTGTGGCGTTCTAACGATATTGGGAAAAGCACTGGTCTTTTACCATTCTTCTTTCCTTTTATTGAATTAATTCGTTAGGCTTAACATTTACTATTTAATTTATATATGTGGATTTAGAATGTTTCACGACATCCACTAGAAAGTTGACGAATCGCTTTTTGAGTTTCCTCCAGAGTTGGTATATCATCTAGTGCTTCATTTATAGGAATTTGGGGCAGTCGGTTGATGGCTTCGTCGTTAATAGATGATGGCTGGTTCAGAATATTATTAAAATGTTCGACCCAGCGTTGGAGAATTTTTTCCTTGTCTGTAATTAGTGTTTTTCCATCTGAATTAAGGAGGGGAAATGATCCTGATGATGTTGGACCATAGACCGCTTTGAGTGCATGGTAAAAATTTTTCAAGTCATGGCTGTCAGCAAAACCTTGGAGCTCATCTGCTTTATTACTCAGCCATGAATCCCGCATCTGGCGTAGTTTATGTTGGACGATTCTATGCATGTTGTTGAAAGCGTCTTTCTTGGATGTAGATTTTGGATCATTTAAATATGCTTTATGGAGATGGTGTTTCTCAGCCAACATCTTCTTTATATCATCTGAGTTCTCATCAAACCAGTCATTTTGTTTCTTGATGGCGGGACCCAGGACCTCTGTAGCAGTGTTGTAGATCTGCTCGCTTAGGGCTGCCCAATTTGTTTCCGCACTTTGGCTGCCTAACGAGATAGATTTGAGACGGTATTCTAGGGTGTCAGTAAATGACTGTTTGATTTTTGTCTTCTTTAGTTTGGTGACATCCAACCTATTTGAGTTTTCTTCCCCTGAGGGCGCCTGGCTGGTTGGATACGGATTTTAAGTTTAGACACAATGAGGCGATGATCAGTCCAGCATTCGGCACCACACATGGACTTGGTCACCCGGACATCTTGCCTGTCCTTCTTCCTAACAATTACATAGTCAGTTAGGTGCCAATGCTTTGAGCGAGGGTGCATCCAGGAGGTCCTGTTACGGATAGAAAAATGGTGTTGGTGACAAGGAGGTCATGTTCTGCGCAAGTCTGGAGGAGAAGAAGTCCATTGCTGTTACAGCGACCCACGCCGTACTTTCCAATAGTGCCATTCCATGAGATGTTATCTGAGCCTACTCTTGCATTAAAGTCACCAAGAATGATAAGCTTATCTGCTTTAGGAACTGATGCAATGACTGCATGTAGTTCTTCATAAAACTTATCCTTGACGTCATCCTGGTTTGTCATAGTTGGTGCATACGCGCTAATGATGGTGGCATGTTTCCTTCCATAAAGCAGGGGGATCTTGACCGTCATGAGTCGGTCATTTATTCCCTTTGGGGGCCCCGCTAACTTGCCAACAAGTGCTGTTTTTATTGCAAATCCAACCCCTGCTTCTCGTCTTTCTTCAGTTCCTCACCCGCTCCAATAGAATGTATAACCTGCACCCTTTTCGCAAAGTTGGCCCTCACCTGCAAGTCGAGTTTCACTCAGTGCTGCTATGTCAATGTTGTATCTGGCCAGTTCTCTCCCAATCAGGGCAGTTCGTCTCTCGGATCTGTTTGCATTAAAGTCTTTGTCAAGTAGAGTGCGCACATTCCATGCGCCTAGAATGAGGGGGAAAAATCTGTCCTTTCTTTTTCTTGTGTGTCGCCCGCCGAAGTAGGTACCCACCAACCGCGGTAAGCTGGTTAGGTAATGGTGGAGCAGGCAATGTTTAGGGCACCTTTTCTAGCCCCTTCCTCATGCCATGGAGGTGAGAAGTGCTTTCCTAAAGAGGGCTGCTCAGTCACTCAGGGGGCTGCCGAATCCCACTGCTGCTCCGATCAGTGGAAGACGACCATATGGCCTGAGCCGCCTGTGTGTAGGTCTGCGACTACGACTGCCAGCGCACCCACGCCTGCCGCTTCGCCGCTCGCCCATCGCCACAGGACTTGTTGTGAGTGGATGGATGAGTGGATGAAAGAGTGACTTGCGCAGTGATTTGGTTTAAAGTGAGGAAGAGTTGCGCAATTCGTCGACCTCACTCTCTCGCCTGGGTCCATCTTAATCCAGTGGCAAGACAAGTCAAGACGACTGGAGATGAAGTCAGGTGCAGTGGATGACCAGGGCTTTCTACGTGCCTCGCCCTGCTCCTTACGCTCCACAGCGCGTTGCTGGTAATCGCCGTCATGCCCGTTGAACCAACAGGTGGTTTCTTCCGCGCAGTCTACCGAATCCAGTCTTCGCATGCATGGGTAGGCAGACCCTAACTTACCGAAGGTTTATAACCAGTCGGCTACCCTCACCTAGTTTAGCCGGCCTGTCAAAGCCGTTTCGGGGTGGCCGCTGTCGCATGCTGACAGCTACGAGGAGCCACAGGTGAGAGCTGGATGCCAGGTTTGGACCAAAGGTGGCCGAGCTGCCCTGAAAAGGGCATGACAGCTCCGTCACCAGAGGAACTACCAATAGTATTTTACCTAGTTGTGATGTTAAGGAGATAGGCGTATATGAACTTACATCATGGGCTTCCTTATTGGGTTTTAGGATGGGTACTATCATAGCTACTTTCCATGCTTTTGGTATCTTTCCTAAGCTCCAGATTTTGTTATAAAGGGAAGTTATTATGTTTATAGTTCTTTTGGGTACTTTCTTAAGGATTTCATAACTAAGTATATTTTGCCCTGAGGCAGTATTAGATTTATCTTTTATTGCATTAGTTACTTCTTCCTCTGTAATATCAGCATCTAAATAGTTTGTTTCATCTATCTGGTCTGGTAGTTCTTTTGAAAACTGTATCCTAAGTCTTTCTCTTCTCTCATTTTCTTTGTCCTGTCCAAGACTACTTTTTGCACTGACTTTATAGAAATACTCGGCAAGGGCATTAGCTTTTTCTTTATCTGTTTCTGCTCTCTTTGGTAATTTGATTGTTGGAATTATTGTTTTCTTTTTGTTCCCTTTGATTGCCTTAAGCTTTTTCCATACTTCTTTAATTTGAGTGCTAGGTTTAAGAGACTGACAAAACTCCTTCCAGTTAGTTTCTTTGGCTTTAAATATTATTCTGTTAGATTCATTCCTAATAAGTTTATACTCATCATAGTTTTCTTCTGTTCTGTTATTTCTATATTTTTTAAGGCCCTTTTTCTTCTCTCATGAATTTCTGCACAGCTTTTATTCCACCAGGCAACTGGTTCTTTATTCCACTGAGTTTTTCTTTTCTTACTTACTTACTTACTTAGTCGTTCCCCTTCTACCGTGAGGTGTAGAGGTTTGGAAGAGAGAGCGCCAGACTATCCTATCGGCTGTCTTCCTCCTGGCCTAGTTCCATTCTAGTCCTCGGTCCTTCAAAGATTATCTAATGTTGTCCTCCCAGTGGACTCTGGGTCGTCCTGGGGATCTGGATCCCTGGCTCTTTGTTTCCCATGCTTGTCGGGGTAGCCGATCTTCTCCCATTCTGCAGACATGGCCTAACCATCTTAGTTGGGACTGTTCTACTTGGGTCTGCAGGGGGTGGGATTTTACGCCTTGACGTATCGTCTGGTTGCGGACCATGTCTCTTCTTGTTACTTTAACCACCTTCCTCAGATACCTCATTTCTAAGGTTTGGATCTGGCTTTTGTGGGTTGTAGTCATTGCCCATGACTCGCATTCATATGTCACGACTGGGACATAGGTGGAGCGGTATACAGCAATCTTCGTTTTCTTACGAACCTCTCTCTTGCTGAGGAATCCTCGATTTATGGCCTGAAAAAGTCTCCCAGCTGCTGCTTTTCGAGTGGCCAACTATTTTTTGATGCCTCCCTTTCGGTCTATAATAGCTCCGAGATATTTAAAGTGGTCGATCTGCTCCAGGACCTGTTCTTCCAGCTTAATCTGATGTCTTCTTTCATCTCGTGATATCACCATGGATTTAGTTTTAGAGCTACTTATGACCATCCCTCTCTTCTCCAGCTCTTCCTTCCAGACTTGCAGGTTGGATTGGAGATGTGCCTCTGATATAGCAATCAGGGCAACATCATCAGCAAATGCCAGCTCTGAAATACATACCTGTCTCATCTTCCAGTACCCCACTGAATACTTTCTTGTTCTCTCCTTACATGAGTTGATAACATCGTCCATGAGGAGTATGAAAAGATAAGGTGACAGGAAAACTCTGTATAGCATGAATCAGAGGTGCTGGAATGTTCTTCCTTGCCAAACAGTCCCAAAGATTGCTCCAGGGAACCCTGTCAAACGCCTTTTCCATATCTTTTCTTTTCTTATTAATGTTATTTATTGGTTTAAGGTGCTGTGGCATATTTTTATTTGGTATATATTTTATTGCTATTTTAAGAATTTCATTGGTCAGTGTTTCTGCCCACAAGTCAGTATCATCTGATTCCATGTCTTTATATTCCATCCCCTCCAGCTCTGATTGGAAAGCTTCCCAGTTGGCTTTTTTATAGTTGAAAGTCGGTTTCTCTGGTTCTGGGTTCGGACTGACATTTTCATGCATGGTTATTATAATGGGCAGATGATCTGAGTTTGTGTCTTGCAACACTTCCCAATTTACATTCGCTAGGTTGTTAGTTGCTATACTTATGTCTATTGCTGAGTCTGCCCTGTTAGCTTGTGGATTAATTCTAGTTGCAGTTCCATCATTTAGTATTAGTAGTTCATTGTTTTCTATGAAGTCAAGTAGGCATTTTCCTGCATTATCTGCATGTTGTCCACCCCAAGCACAATGATGGGAATTAAAATCGCCTACTATGACTGTTTTGGGGCCTAGTCTGGTGCTTATGGATAGTATTTCTTCATCTTTAATTGTGCCATCTTTAGCGTATACCTTTAGAATTGTTAGATTGTGTGGTTCAGCTGCTATAGTAACCTGGATACCTTCTATATTGGTTGTATTAAATACTTCCCAGTCTATAATTTTAAATTTTTCGCTAACTAAGACTGCGACACCACCTCCTCTACCTTCTTTCCTATCGTGCCTAAGTATCTTAAAGCCCTTACAACTATATCTACTGTTTGGGTTTAAATGGGTCTCTTGAAGAGCATATATAGCGGTAATTCATCCTGTCTCTGCTAGTAGAGGTGCAAAATTCTTTTTGATACCCCTACAATTCCACTGTATAATTCTAAATCCGTTGAACTTTAACATCATCTAGTATCCCTTTTATTTTGGTTAAACTATCAAATTTGCTCTTATTCTGTATATCCTGTACTCGTGGGCCCATTATCAACCATGTTTTCAAGAAATTCCTCATTCAGACTTGTCATTTTGTACCTAATTTTTTCCACTAAGTATGGTAAAAGTACATCAACATGTTCTTTGATAGTTTCTTCTAGGTTGCTTTCGTTTTCCTGTTGCATTATGTTCTTTTTGACCACTTTCCTATTTTCATCCAATACTACATTCACTTCTTTCCCTATGTTAATCTCCTGTCTTTCACTTTCCATTCTTTTTAGTATTATTTCAATTTCCTCTTTTAGTTCAGACATTTTGACTAGTATTATTTAATTTTCTTCTTTCAGTACAGTCAGTTTAGCTGCATCCTGGGAAATTTGGTGCTGTATGGCTTTCACTTCTTGAAGCAATGCCTTTGCACTTTTCTGCGCATTCACATTTTCCAATTTTTTAGCTGAACTGTCTGGCTGGCTGTTTTCTTTTGTTTCGTTAGTTACTTTCTGATCTTTTTCTTTTGACAGCTGCGTTTTAATAGTTTTAATTTCTTCTTTTACAGACTTGATTTCTTCTGCAACTTTACTGTTTGTGTTTTTTGTGTTTTCTTTTATTTCTTTAATTACTGTTTTAAATGGTTTTCTTGTTAAGATGGATTCTTTTAGTGCTTGTATTGTTTGCTGGTACACTGGACAGCCCTGAAACCTGACACTGTGGTTCCCTTTACAATTGATACACTTTCTGTTCCCATTCGCCTTTTTGTAGTCGGTATCTGCCTTTGTCTTTTCACACTGTGTAGAGGGGTGATTACTGCAGCAGTATCTACAAACTGTTTTACCCTTACAGTGGTTCCTTCCGTGGCCGAATTTCAAACAGTTTGAGCATTGTAGCACAGGGGGAATGTAAGCTTCTGTGTTCTTTTTGATTTTCCCAAATAGTAGTGTTTTAGGGGTTTCCCTCCCTTCTGTTGTTATTACAACCACTGGGGTTATGATGCTTCCATCCACCGTTATTCTGTCTACGTGTACCAGCTTTATGCCTGGGTTCTGTTTTGCGAGGTTGTTCCTAACTTCCTCGCTTGACAGGGTAGTGTTTATCCCCTTTAGCACACATCTACTTGTCTCTTTTGCTATGTCTATCTTCACTTTTATGTCGTGTGCAAGAGTCACTGTTTTGGCTTCTACTTTTAGTTCCTCTACCATCTTTTTAAATCTGTCACTCTGGTTTAGGGTAATGGTTATGCCACAATGAGTTTTTGAAATTTTGGCTATTGCTTTTTTGCCTAGCACAGGTTCAAGGATGGTTATAATTTTGTCTTCATCTAGTGCCTTGATCTTGACAGCCTCACCAGCTACTTGCGTTAACTTTAAACGACATATGTTTACTACATGCTCATCTTTATTTTTGGAAACTGCATGTGTTGCTTTATGTCTTGAGTCTTCTTTGGTGCTTTCTGTGCTTTCATTGCTGATTTTTTGGTTAGTATTTTCTTCAATGAGGCATTGATTATTCTCTTCTAGTTTATCGTGCCTGGTGTCCCTACCTTGGTTTTTTACTGCTTCTGCCCACGTTTTGCCTTCCTTTGTTGTTTTTACTTCTGGGCCTCCTTCTAGTTTTTCCCTTATTGTCTCTATCCTGTCCTTTATTTCTGTGTCTCTGATTTCAGTGTTCGTGGTCTTGTTTTTTTCCGTCAGGGTTGGTGTTTTGTCCTTTTCATTGGCCCCGGCTTTTCCTTCCCCTGACTGTTTCCTGGTCATTGGTGCCATTATCCCTGACTAGTTTGAATTTATCCAGGTAACTTTAATATATTTGCTTTACTTAAATTATATTTTGGTGGCTGAATATTATTATTAATAATCTTTGGGTTTTATTTTTCCTGACTACAATTCCTAAATTATACAAAGATTAATAGCAATAGTTAAATAGTCCCCTTACACTTAATATTAACTGCAATGATCTTGTACTTACTTCAAACTATAAAGGAAATCACCACTTAAATTATGTCTATCAAAATGGCTGTCAAATCTCACACAAGCAAGTGCCACTTGGCGCTTGGATCTACTTAATTTCTATTATTTTATAATTTTATTTATTTATTTAATTTTTCCTCGCCGTAAAAATCCTGAGTTATATAAATAATTCAAGCGGTACTTAACTCGTCACCAATTACTTGATACTAATTATAATAAGCTAAACAAAACCTCCACTTATGTTTAATAGACTTCCTAAGTTATAATACTAATTCTAGCTATCAATTAGGCTACCTAGTCACCTAAACCTAACAGCAATAAGCTAATACTAAAGATAGATGGAAAATTTAATAACTTATCTGAAGACTTGAGTAGTTTGATGAATTTAGTTTTTGGTTTATTTATTTAGGCCCTATTTATTTATTTTTTTCCACAATTCCTAAATTTTACAAATATTTTAAGCAATGGTTAAATAGTCCCCTAACACTTAATATAAAATGCGACAATCTAACTTTAATATATTTGTTAAACTTAAAACTATATTTTGTTGGTTGAATATTTTTTTTTTTTTAGGCTAATCTATGGTTTTTGGTTTATTTTGTTTTCTCACTACAATTCCTAAATTATACAAATATTAATAGCAATAGTTAGATAGTCCCCTAATACTTAATATTAACTGCAATAATCTAATATTAACAACAAACTACAAAGGAATTCACCACTTAAATTATGTCTTTCAAGATGGCAACAACTTACAAGATATCGCCACTTAGGCTATATGTCTATCAAGCGTATTTAGTAGAATTCCTAAGTTATAATAACACTTCTGGCTACCAATTACCTAAAACTAACTGCAATAATATAATACTAGAGATAGATAAAAATAAAAGCAACAACTTATCTGAGAACTTGGGTAGTTAGATGAATGTCTCCACTGTGTCTCGTCCTGAAAAGGACGTATCAGGCTTGTGTAGTTTGAGGTTAGCAAAAATGCGTCTTACCGCTGTAGTAGACGGAAGGAGAGGAGAAGAGGGTCGGAGAGGCCGACTATGAAAATCAGTGAGTATTTATATCAGACTCCCCCACGCTGCCCAAGCCTGACGTCATTTGCGCGGCTTTGTTCTAAGCCAATGATCCCTCTGCATTTCAATGCAGTTTGATCTCGGCCAATCAAAACTGTAAACAACTCTGACTCATCCTGTTACTGCTAGCCAGTATTACGTACGTGGGCAAAGGTCATTACCTCCATCCCCCATTCAGACAAAGAAACGGGAAATAGTGCTCAGCCCTCTACTGCTAAATGAAGCAAAAATGGCCGAAATTATTTAATTCCCGAAAATACGTCTATGTGCACGCAATCGCTTTAAGGAGAAAAAACTGGTGCAAATCTGAACTAGGCTCTACCATCCTCCCTCTAGAAAAATACTGCAACACTTCTCTACACAACAAGACTAAACTTGACTACTATTGATAGAGAAGAACCATAATGCAGATAACATAAAACTCCATCGTAATCCCTCCTAGAAATAGTGATAGTAATGCAAGGAGAAAAGACATGGGGCCTATTGAAAAAAATAAATTACAGTAGAGTATCACATTACTCCCCCCTTTTGAAGTACGGAATTAAGTGCTAGATTACTGAACTTGTATTCTTTTCAGACTGGCCCCTATCTCTATCTAACGAGCTGTCTGTCGGTCCTGAAGTCTCATGATCACAACTGGTGATGTCCACCTGGTGACTGGAACTCCAATGGTTGTCCTTCGACCTTCCTCTTTTGCGTTTCCTCCTTCTTCTTCCTCTCTTTGAACAAGCTCCTATGCTCCGTTGGAAGAGTTGATCTCTCTCCAGACCTGTGCCGTCTAATGGCAGGTCTGAACCTTCCCTTGCCATGTCCATCAACAGGCTGTCTTGGTCAGCTGACATGACCGACTGGCGCTGTGGCGGCCTGGCGATGGCGACTACATTGCTGCGCGTCAGCGGGTTTGTGACCAGTAGTTTATGGCGACAAAGCTGCAACGTCTCGGGTTCCTCTGGTGTAGAGCCTCCGATTGCTTGCTGGGTTTCTATTGAATCCTGATCGATCTCAATAGCTTCTACCTTTGGAGCAAGGTATGAAAAATCTGCCTCTGGCAGTGGTTCTGGACTTGCTCTTCCCCTACCAATATGAAGCGGGACGGAGCTATCCAATATAGCTACTTGCGAAGATGTAAGGCAGGTTTCTTCACTATTTCCTGGCCTGAAAAGTTCGTGAGATGCCCGTATAGTCCCAGAGAGTCCTTCGTCTAAAACCCTGGTTCTAAGAAAACTCTCAACCTTGCCCTCCCCGTCGAGAGTTAATGGCGTCAGGTGGAATGTGTCCTGCAGTGACACTTGACGGTTTAAGATCCCGTTAGATCGCGGAGTATCTGAAATAAAGCTTTCAGTGACTGGTTCCAATGTTCCTTGAAACGAATTGGAAAGTATAGCCAATTTTTCAGGCTCCTCGTTACAAGAGTCGTTTCCTGTAAACGAGATACTAGAGTTGTGGGGCTCATTTCCATTTATAGGCAAACGTTCGCTCAGTCCACTGTCCTCATCCTGGTGAGTAACGTGCTGGTCGTATGGGGCTCCAGGGCTTGTTGGAACCATATGCTCGCTCAGACCGCTATCTTGTGCCCTATGAAGATTGCGCTGGTCGTGGACATATGTAATACCGCTCTTGTCAGTATGTCCCTGGCTTGAGGGAGCTAATACCATCAGGGGCCTAATTCCCGACAACGAAGAAGGTACTTTCAAACTCAGAGGCGTCACCACTGTTTGGCCATTCGGCTGCACAGGGATGTCAGGCGAATACGCCTCTGCAATTAACATACCACTGTCTTTGGAGGCGTTTAACCTATCCTTAGCAAGACAGCTATGTTCGAGCTCGCTCGGGGCTCCGTGAATTGGGGGTTCTCCTTTTTCACTTAACCGGCCTGTAGTAGGCCCCCTTGCGTTAGCAAGGATCGGTGCTGGTGGGGTTCCCAAAACTAAATATGGGGCCCCTAGGATGAAGTCGGAGGCTGCCTGTGCCATCACAGCTGCCTTGATTGTGCCCCACACAAACTTACACTTCACCTCAATATTGGCTACCGGAAAGCACTGTGAGGTCCCTTTCCTTAAAACGCCACCAATATCCACTTTTTCTCTGGTCATCTGCCAGGGCTTCACCAGATGTCGGGCGACTATGCTGGGGAATGTAAGCCCGCTGTCAAATAAACAAGTGGTCTCAGTCCCGTTCACTTCTGCTGGTCCGCTGTTGGAGAACAACTTCTCTGACTTGAAGGGTTTCCACTTACCCCCTTTCGTCACCCTCACAGGCCTTAAACAAGCCGCATGATGAGCGGGTTGTTTGTTCGGACACCGTGACGTCCAATGAGAAGTGGTCCGATAGTAACGACAATGTCTCTCATTATCTCTCTTGTTCCTGGCGGGTTCGTGAGAGGTCGGCCCCTGTGCTCTGTTCTACGGCTGGGGACGCAGGTTATGGTTGTGTGGTAAGTTGGGATTATATAAATATTTATAGGGGACTTAGTGTACTGACTGAGATCAGCTGTGAAGGTAACTGTATCTAATATGTGTGGTGTGTTACAGATGACCTTCTTTGCTACCACATTTAGACCTCAGTCAGACTTATTCTGGAAGACAGTGATGACTACGTTGAATGTCTAGGGTTATGATAATGATGAAGTGTAAGTTCACAACAACAACATACAGATAAATACTTTATTTAAGATTCACAACACTGTACCACACTATGACAAGCACATACATATAACACTCTAGAAGACTAGCTTAAATAAGTCAAGTGTTAACGTTTAAATTATGTATTAATTTCTTTCAAGAATAGATATCCTGATCCAACTACAGAGTGAATCAGGAATCACAATCAAATGTAAATGCAATGTCTATGTACACAAATTATACAAAGGATCTTTGTCCTGACATAGAATATTATTACAATATGTGTGTAGTGTTATGCTCTGGTATTAAGAGGTAATACTGGCTTTTGAAGCTATGTTGTTGTTTGTCATCACGACTTCATGTGTTTGTTAATGGTGGAAATAATCTTGAAGGGATCACAGTTCTTTTATTTTTAACCAATAACTGTCCCTCTTGCTTTAGTATTACAGTCAATTTTTAAAGGTGGGTTATACAAGGATGAGCTGCTCTGGCTAAACACAGTCTTAACTTAGGTGTCTGCGGCAGGAAAACTGTCTCCTCTGCTCGCTTGCTTCTCAGTTATCTTGAAATACACCACTCGTCAATATATTGGACAAGGAGTCTGCTGCCAGCCCTCTGGATCCAGCAAAACTCAGACCAGGTGCTGCTCTAATACTTCAGTACCACGGTCCCTGAAATAAGAAGGTTGTACCTCCTTCTTCAGAACTAATATATAATATCTATTTCCACACTGAAGTACAGGACATTACAAACACAGAGTTCAGTGCTGTATGCCAACTACTAGCTTCTCATGTGATAATATACCAGTATTCCTCTCCCTACTGGTTACACCGCCTCTGCAATTCCAGCTGTACTTCCTTTTGTACAATAAGATAGGTGTCATGTTACTAAATGGCAATCCCATATATGTCTATGCAATTATACTCCTCTCTGACAAGCTTTTACATGGTGGAGCAATATCTAGGCTTTGCCTTCTGTTTGCTACTGAACCACACACATACAGACACATGTTGTCATGTCATATTCAATTTTCATATAATATATTTATAGATATATATATATAGGAAACATGTCTAGCTTACCACAATTCAAGGAAATATACACTAGTACGTTGACTGGCGATGAATACTGGCACAATTTTGATCTGTCTTATCCCAGGTTTTTATTTAGAAAAATATTAGCTTGCTATCAACGCACTGGCTTCTCATAAAATGTATTTTCAAAACTGGCCCTGAACTGACGCTTCTAATTGACTATATCAAATGGTCTAACCAATGAGACCATGTTTACAAAAGCCTTTGAAAAAATTTACCCTTCCTACTGTTTCCATTAACAACCAAAAATAGTATTTGCAGTCGACTAATCAGGTTTCGCCTTACATATCACTCTAGCCAATCAAATCGTATCTAACGTGTTGGCCTCATTCCCCTAAAGCAGTGTGTCCAAACATGCCATTATGAGCAAATATGATCTTGTCCTGTCAGACAACCCCACTATAGTATTTTGGCTATAATTTGTTAATTACTAGGCTATTTGCTTAACACCTAGCATATTCTTTGTCAGCAAGTCCTAAGGTACAAGAATATATAAATTTAATGGGGCCAAATGGCTTCGTTACAAATATGTATTTTTCTTGGATAGTCGTGTATTTGTTTTTTTTAATTTATTGTTTTAGAACCGCCACCTGTCCTGCCTTTTCGACTGTTCTGTCAGTATAAAGTCAGGATTTCAGACGTAAAACAGTATTGTGTCATGTTTCCTAATAAGCATTAAACATGTTTTTTAAAACCTTACCTCGTATTGGTAGTGTTTTTTGTCACTGTTTATTTGAAAAAAAATCAAGCCTGCATGCCTTTCGCGTGGGGTGGCATTAATTTTTAAATCGCGAGACGACGTGGTGTATTGGCATTCCTTCGTGCATCTCTCTCTCTCTCTCTCTCTTCTAAGCCCGTCTGTCTTTTTTTAGGTTAACGTAGTGTGTTATAATGACATTAAAGCTAGTATTATATTTAGGTCATTAAGCAGTTTGCGTATCTCAAGGTTTTCTAAGAAACACAGTACCGTTTTATTTTTTTAGACACGCGTGTAGTTTATGCAGTAGGCTTTTACTATCAAACGTGGAAGCGTTACAGATACGCTATTGGGAAAAGCACTGGTCTTTTACCATTCTTCTTTCCTTCTATTAAATTACTTCGTTAGGCTTTACATTTCTAATTTATATATGTGGATTAGAATTTTTCACGACAGCCTGCGAAGGGTGTCGTAGATTTGTGATAGGTGAATTAAGACTTAGGTTTGGTCCCTTCTGAATAGCAATAGAAGCAGGTGATAGTTCAGTGAGACATAAGTAGAAATAGATTTCACGAGTGAGATGGAGGAAATATATTAGAGTCGGTCTCTGACCCTCGAGATGATTTCTCTCAGTCAGCCTATCATCTACAACAGATTTAAGATTTGTCAGACCGTCTAGTATAATATATATTAATATACATATCCCTCACATACACACACACATAAGTGACTACAATAGACGCACAGACGTGAAACTATGACAATGGAAATATAGATAATTTGGAACGAGCTGACCCGACACACTGATTAAGTTTAAGTGAATTTTTAATTATCAGAAGAAAATTCCATCACAATACATAAAATTTACATCAAGCATATACAAATAGTCATAAAGTCAATGAATTGCTACAAGAATGATAGACCCATTGGTATGATCTTTTCCCTCGATGTATAGCCCACAGTCCTGTTAGAAGAAAAGTGATAGCCCCAAAGAGTCACGGATACATATGCTATAATCTAAGATTTCCCTTTAAAGGTATGAACAGACTTTGATACTCTGATCTATCCTAAGGAAAATATTGTTAGCAACAAAAACTTGCATAAAGAAATTTAAGACAGCAAAATGGGTGCCAAAATACAACAATAAAGGAATCACTCAGTCCTGCATTCACTCTATTCAGTCAGCCGTGATCACTAGCTTGCATTCGTACTTACAGCTTTGGTAGCAACTTCTGGAAAAACAATTTTTAGGACATGCACATACAGAATCTCCAGGGTTAGTCTTGGCCAAGGGAACCCCAGCTCCACAAAGATAGGTTGAATTCACTACTTCAGGGAACGTTTCCTTGGTTATTCTTATTTTTGGATATCTGTTTCTGTCACATTAAAATTGTCCAGGCACGAACGTTAACAGCGAGCAAAGTGTCAATAGCTTAGATTTCTAGTAACTAGGAATGTCAGGTCGGTGCCTTCTCTCAGTATAGGACTTTATTTGGTCACACCACCACTAGTCAGAACTCCGTCGGAATGTTACTGATAGTAATATTTTACTTGCCACAAGGGCTGAAATGTACTTGAGGTTTTTCTCAGGAAGAATTAAATCTGGCTCGATGGGCCCGTTACTTCATTTAATCTTAAAGTTCATGTAATGGGTACTCTGTCGTTCTGGATGCCAACGCAATGCCAGACAGGTTTTACTTTATACACCCAAGTCTTTAAGAAAAAAATGTTTTTGTTCTTCACAGATATTTCTCAGTACTAAAACGCTGGTAGAGTTGGGCTACCCCAGTTTCACTGAATAAAGAGAAAACAACATATAAAATACTTATACATACTATTCATCGGTGATAACTTACATTATAAACTGCAAGCATAGAGCTTGTCTTATCGTTTAAATCTCCCGTGAAATAAGTTAGATATTCATAAAATCAGTCATCATGAATTAGAAATACCTACGTATTTCATCAATACTCAATGATGAATCAGTGCAGTTATAAGTTAGTTTAAAATATTCTCGACTGATTATTAGCAGTTTAATTAAATTCATTTACAGCTGCAGGAGTTTAAGCTAGAAATTATAGTTTATTCTGCTTTCCACTGTAACATGTCAACTAGAGAATATAACAGACTTATAAATTAATTTCTTCTGCACAGAAATCTAACTAGTAAAATGAAATAAGCGGTTATCACTGAATAACTCAACACTACTAGATATATAATATATTTACCTCCAGACAGAACTACAGGAGATCGCACAAACTTAGAATTATACGCTTATATTTATTGGTAGTCTAGAAGCTCGGCAAATTATCGAAAACAAACTAAGACTACGCTATACAGCTTATTCTCTTAGCACGAAAACGACCTGTCTACTGCAAATTATGGAGAACTGAATGAAATCAAGTTTAAACTTCGGGGTAGATATATGAAACAGACAAAGGATCCCACGCTATTACGAAAACCCGAAATAGCGCCGGTCTCTCCCTCTCCCCCCCCCACCCCCCCCCCCGTCTCTCTCTCTTAACACTTCACATTAACTTAGACGCTGGCCATAACTGCCAAAACGCGTCTTCACACCTACTACGACATGTCTCATTTCTGAGCGATGCAGATTGGCGCCTTCCACACATCACGCCGAGAAACTTAGCCGAAGAAACGCTGTGTCAGGTGAAAATGTAGACAAATGTCTGCTCTCTATGTCTGACTAAAACGAATTCTCACACTATTTCGTTCACATCCAGGGACTGACGTCTTACGCAATAAAATGCGTTACTAGTATGAGAAAAGAAACGGCAAAGGTCATAATGGGAAAGTTATATTTTGCCGCAAACGAGCGAATGCGAAAAACAGAAAAAGGATAAAAGAGCGATAATAAAGTAGAGGACACGGGTAGAAAAGAAAAGAATATAGAAAATTTATTGATCATTGTAAAGATTAATTCTTGCTATGTGTGTGGAGAATACTTTGAAGTTACTGATGAACTTATTATTACTGATCTGACTGGCCACCACTGTAACCGACCTGAAATTGACTCTTTATCATTATAATATTAGCACTGACTGACTGATCTTAGAGTTTGAATAAATGGTGATGGGTGTTACCTTAATGGTTACACTGTTCATACGCCCACACAGAGCAGAACATAATTCTTATATCACGCGAATGTCAAAATATCAAATTCTGTAAGACTAACATACCACTGCTACATATGAGATCCTGCTATTGAATTCAATCTGTTTGTTGACCTAAATTTCCGCCACCCAGGCTATTTATGGTCATGCGTGACTACCGTCACGCCTACTGTTCTCCTACCGTGTTAAATGTTGTAGTGAGTGTGCGTGGTGCATTCACACGCCACAGATACACACATCAGAGGCATGGAATGGTGTAACGGCAGGTGTACTGTTAATAACGTTTATTTACACCACAACACGTTCATGAAATACACAGAATACACAGTCACAATTAAGTACAAGTCATAGCAATACAATAATACAGTACTCCAGTCACATCTCCACTTCTCACTTCTCATAATAGCGCATATAGCTCCTATAATCATTAGCGCTATATAATATTACTACTGGATCCTCTCAGCAACGGTCGGCATCCCCGTGCTAATATAATGAATTCCTCAAATATGCCTAGCAACGGTCGGCATCCCCGTGCTAATATAATGAATTCCTCAAATATGCCTCATCAAAGACGCTCTCAACATTGGCGCTCTAATGTAAATAATAAATGGCCTCTCCAGCGATGCTTCCAACATCAGCATTATAATAACTAGACAATGGATCCTTTTTCCCAGCAACCGTTTATCCTCGCCCTGACAATAATAAATTCCTCCAAATATGCCTCATCAAAGACGCTCTCAACCTTGGCGCTTTAATACAACTGTGGATCCTCTCAGCAACAATAAATAATGGCCTCCTCAAATATGCTTCATCAAAGACGCTCTCAACCTTGGCGCTGTGGATCCTTTCAATAACAATGCCTCTCAAATAGCATATAGATCCGGTTAGCCAACGGACATCATCCTCGCCGTGCTAACTACATCAATGGTGAATACTTTCGGCAATTTCTCGCAAGACTGCACTCCCTGGCAATCTGCAGTAATCTCGCCTTCACTCATCTTGACATATATATATTCAAACAAATGTCCTGGATCCTTACCTCTTCAAAAATACTCACAAACACAATTCTCCAATAAACTCAGAAATTATAGGCCTACACAAATAAATGACCTTTATAACTTTTGCACTGCGCAGGCATACTCAAACACACACTGTAGGACCGACCTCTCCCGTCGGTACCCAAAAACAGAATGCAATTAGTTCACACACTAGACCCGCCAAAAAAGACACGAGACTCGGTTGTTTAAAAAACACAACTCAGTCTCGATAATTGCATGGGCTAGTCACACGAGCTTACTCACAGCTCAAGACAGTTCAGAGAAAAAAAAACATCTCCGCGATTTGAACTGACCAGTGTTCGCCACTTGGAAACTTCTCGATCACACGAGGGAATTCCCCTAATACAATTTTAACTTAACATCAGCTTAACCAAGCAACGTAACCCGTAATCGAATCTATTTGCTTAACATTTTCAAGATCACCTCCCCTTGATAATATTTACTCTGTAACAGTTGCCACACCGCCCGGGAAAAAAAAATGATTTATCATTTTTTTGTTGAAAATTTAAGTCCCAAAAATTTAGAGATAAATGAAATTATATTATATGGCTAACAAAAAAATGTATCTATCCAAAAAATGTACCTATTAAAATAGTACATTTATAAACACTTTCAGCAATAAATGTAATATTACAACTAAAACATCAAACATAATCAATCAAATATCCCAATGAATGTTACCGATGTAAATTACAACAAAAGCATCAATCATAATACAAGCATACCAAAATTAATCTTAATAGAACACTAAGCTAAGTACATTTAGTACAAGTAACAACCAATAGAAAGTGAAAGAACAAGATCAAACAACAGAAGAATGATCTGTAGTAAAGGAAAGTAAGAAATCGGAAAATGAGAAACAATTAACAATAGCACAAGATAACCAATAAGAACAACAATTTCATGTACAATAAATACAAATTTACCAAAATACTAGTTACATTATATTAAGTTATATAATTAACTCAAGAATACAACGAATGAAAGTATAAGTATTGAAAGAAGAAGAAGTATACAAGTAGAACGAAGAGAAACGAAGATGTGATACAGAAATATAAACAAGATATGAACACATATCGGAAAGACAACAAAAAGATAGAATGAAATGAAGGATAGTCAACAAAGACGAATGGAAAGCAAAGGTATGAACGCATAGAAAGTCAATGACAATACATACTAATAAATGTTTAGATCAAACAATATCTTCCAAAAAATTAAATACAAACATGATTACAAGGCACAAAACAAAATGTCAAAGTATATCCATACTAACAGCACAAAACGAATAATTCATAACTAACCAAAGTCTAATAAGTAATTTAACTAAGTTACAAAAGTTATACTTAACTGAAAATAAATTATAAACCTTACACAAACAAATAATAGCATTTGCGATAACTAAGTTTTGACCTAACGCAAAATCAACCGCTAAATAATAAAAAATACATCATAATATCAAATAAGACAAACTTCCAAAGAAGTAATATCCCTTTCAATCATAGGGCACACAAAAATAATTTACAATGCCAAAAAACAATTTTTTTTTTAAAAATTACCATACAAAATATTTTAGAACGATAAGTTATCAAAAATAAAATTATTATTTAAGTAATTCTAAGTCATAACTAATAAACTAACAATGAAATTAACTTTTAACAAAATGAGAGAAGCATAAAGTATCTTATCTCTAGACAAACACTTAAATCAAAACATGTAAGTTTTTTTTACAAAAAATACATCACCAAAAAAAAAAACCTAAGAAAAATACAATGTCATCTGTATATCAACTTTCCAACATACAAACATAACATAATGTTACAACAATCTGTCCATCTTTAAACAAACAAAAGTATCAGATATGTCTATCAATTTTTACAAAAAAAAGTTCAATTTAATTTATAAGTTAATTCTGACTAACCATAGCGTTGAGCTTCAGTGTTATTTAACTGTAAATTTATATCTTACTCAGCCTATATATATAGTATCTAAAATCCAAAATTAAATAAGATATGAAAAAAGATCCTATAAAAAATATCTTCAAAGTTTTTTATAAAAAATATTTATCAAATTAATTTGTTGCAAAAATGTTGAAAAAAATCTTATTATTTAAATTCTAAGTACTATGTTCTGACAAGATCAATGTTTCTAACAATTTAAATACACAATTATTTCTGATACTGCAAGATAATTCTACAAAATCATATTACACAACATAACAATAAATTCACATAATTATCCTAACAATTACAGCTACAATCCGAAAAATATACAGAAAAAATGAGCACAGGTTTGACACCGCTCACTGCATTTATCAAAAATTACACACAAATTATTACCAACACATATGTTACACACAATCAAAACAGAATAATATACAATTGCATAAAAAATTGGACTGGTACATTCGAAACAGTCATATATGTTCCACAAAAAATATATATTAAGCAATCAAATGATTCATCGAAATAAACATCATAATGTTTCAAAGAAATTACACATATTTTAATAGAACATCATATGATATATTATCCACATAATACAATAATATGTACTATTCTAACAATAAATCAGATGTAAAAAAAAAAATATTCCCGTCAATCCGTCATTAATTCTTGATCCTTCAAAAAGTGACTCGTCAGATGTATAGCGAGACGCTAATAGGTTCTGCTTGATAAATAATCCACATTCTTCACGAATAATGTCAACAAGTGCGCCAACTCATCACAACGTCGCACGCTACGAGACAATACAAATGAAAATTTCTATTAATCATCTGTTAGATCTAATAAGGAAAAACGGAAAATCAACTTCCACATTTACCTATTCCTTGGGGTGGAGTAGAGTCTTGGCCCCTTTCCACCAACCTCAACAAGTCCTCCCTACACGATGTAAACATCACAGAAGGCTTAGCCATCACTTGACCGTAACGAAAGTTCATCCCTGTTGTAGCCTGAAAAAAAAATTACTACGTTCACAAGAACGAGATGACCTTTCGACACCACTAGTGTGACAATCAATAGTGTTATTACTTTGCTTGTTAACAACCTTGCTCTCATGTGGAGTACAGCTAACCTGGTTACAATTTCTATAATTGCTGTTAAGAACATTGTTATTTGTTCTATTGACACAGTTGTACTGTTTCACATCCCAGTTAGCATAATTACGATTAGCATTTCCTCTTGGATAAAAATATCTACCAGATAGAAATGGCTTTTTATCAACAAATTTATTACCATATTGACACTCTTTCACATAATTATTTCTACTATAATTTCTAATACTCTTAGAATCACGATGTTGTGATCTGTCAAATTGTTTCTTGTTTTTAGGCAAAGAAACATTACTATATGAAGAAATCCCTTGGTACATTTTAACCTCAGGGTTATATCTCCTATCAAAAGTATTTTTTTCCTTGTTTGTGGCAGTGTGTTTAAGAAATGGGTCACACTGACTTGACTGGGTGTGACCGAAAGATTTAACCATATCTTTATTGTTTTTCACAAAATATGTTTCCTTCCTGGAATAAGGAGTTCTATTTTTTTCCCTGCTATCAAGCCATCAGGGTTCTCACTTAATACCTTGTTTGTTTTTAACAACTTAAATTGAAATTTATTATTGTTTCTTTTGTTATCCACAGGGTTATCTAATACTGTAGATTTTCCTTTGCTAGCTTGCCGCCAGGAACCAATATCGCTAAAATCATTGGTATTGCGTTGAAAGTTATATTTCCCTCGGAAAGATTTCTGTCCATTATCTTCACTTTAGAGTCCGCTTTATGTCTTTCACTGTCAACACTGACAGCAGACCACATTTTTTTCTTTAAGAGAATGTCCAGTAGACCATCCAATCCCACTCTGGCTTCTGAAGTTTGAATATCTCTAAGTGAAATATTTTCACTTAATTTTCTTGTTTAACTCTCAACTCTTAAAACCTTGCAGCTTTCCTCTGCTAGCAAATTTTTAATCTTAGCGACCTTCTCTCTCTCAGCCGTTAATTCTAACAATGTCTCTGTCTCATACTGCTCTTTATTTGCTCTCAACTGAGTCAACTCTAGTTGTAGAGACTGAATCTTAATATCATCATTGTTATTATACATAATCTCATCATTCTTCTTAAGGGGTACAATATTCATGTCCTTAATTTGATCACTGAGAATCATCTTATCATTCATCACCTCATGAAGCATTTCTATATAAGTTTGCTCATGTTCATTACTCTCAATTTTCAATTTCTCATACATCTCTCTCCTTTCTTGAAGTTCCTGAGTTAGATTTCTAACTTCACTATTGTTATCCTTAATCTGAGTTTCTAACTCTTTGATTTTACACAATGCTACACTCAATGCTGTTTGAGTACTAGCAAGTTCTGAGTTTGATTTGACTAAATCATCTGTAAGTTTAGAGACTTTTTCATGTAACTCACTTACTTCAGCAGTACATTCTATGACACTTTCCCTTTGCTCTAGGGTACTCTGTTTTATGTCCAGTTGCTTCTGTTCTTCTAGCTTTCTTTTCCGATACCTCTCATTAATTTCATCAATTTCCTTTTCACATTGCAGTCTTATTATTTCAGACTCAGTCAGCTCACGGTCTCCAAATCCTAATAGTTCACGGTATTTGAGATCCTCCGGGAACATCCACATTTTATAAGAGTTTCCACTGACTCAATCACGAAATTGCAATTATTACTGTACACCAATTTCTGTTATAGTACTTATATATAGCATACACTATCTATGCATCAACATATTGTACAATCAATCGATATAATTATCGACAACACAACGACAATTATCAACAGAATAAGTGATGGATAGTATAGGCAGACTTGCTGAAATGCAGAAAAGTGGCACAATCTACACAGAACAAAATCACTTATCTTAATAATACTTCTGTCCCTTCCGCCGACACACCAGATATCACAAAGTTCTGCAGATAAAACCGTTCCAGCGCAGAAAGGTACACAAACTAGATATTCTTCTCTTAAGGTTCTTGCAAAAGTGTAGAATGCGCTCAACACAGCATCAGCACGTACAGCATACAGGAAACGCAGCACAGCAACCTCTGTAACTGTTGACTTGAAATAATCTGCAAACGACTCCTCAAAAACACTTCACATTTAGTTAAACTTGACTGTCTACCAACAACATGTCAACTTCCCATTGTAATGTTCTACCGTGTTGGACACAGTTAACCAACTAGGTCGAGGACCATGACACAATGTGAGGATACATAAGCCACGCCTACACAAGGCTTTCCTATCACGCGAACTCCGTGGGTTTATTCCGTTAAATAAACTGGCCCACCACTGTAACCGTAAACTGTTTTATTTCAAATACTATTATTATTATTACCATGACTGACTGTAACCTTGAAATTGATTTACTGATGGGTGAATGGGGTTATTTAATATTATTATTATCTGCTGACTGGTCTTATAGTTTGAATAAATGGTGATGGGTGTTACCTCAATGGTTACACTGTTCATACGCCCACACAGAGCAGAACATAATTCTTATATCACGCGAATGTCAAAATATCAAATTCTGTAAGACTAACATACCACTGCTACACACGAGATCCTGCTATTGAATTCAATCTGTTTGTTGACCTAAATTTCCGCCACCCAGGCTATTTATGGTCATGCGTGACTACCGTCACGCCTACTGTTCTCCTACCGTGTTAAATGTTGTAGTGAGTGTGCGTGGTGCATTCACACGCCACAGATACACACATCAGAGGCATGGAATGGTGTAACGGCAGGTGTACTGTTAATAACGTTTATTTACACCACAACACGTTCATGAAATACACAGAATACACAGTCACAATTAAGTACAAGTCATAGCAATACAATAATACAGTACTCCAGTCACATCTCCACTTCTCATAATCATTAGCGCTATATAATATTACTACTGGATCCTCTCAGCAACGGTCGGCATCCCCGTGCTAATATAATGAATTCCTCAAATATGCCTAGCAACGGTCGGCATCCCCGTGCTAATATAATGAATTCCTCAAATATGCCTCATCAAAGACGCTCTCAACATTGGCGCTCTAATGTAAATAATAAATGGCCTCTCCAGCGATGCTTCCAACATCAGCATTACAATAACTCCCAAACGGACGATGGATCCCTTTTCCCAGCAACGGTTTATCCTCGCCGTGCTGACAATAATAAATTCCTCAAATATGCCTCATCAAAGACGCTCTCAACCTTGGCGCTTTAATGTATGTGTGGATCCTCTCAATGATAACGATGGCCTCTCAAATATGCTTCATCAAAGACGCTCTCAACCTTGGCGCTTTAATATAACTGTGGATCCTTTCAATAATAACAATTGCCTCCTCAAATATCATATAGATCCGGTTAGCCAACGGACATCATCCTCGCCGTGCTAACTACATCAATGGTGAATACTTTCGGCAATTTCTCGCAAGACTGCACTCCCTGGCAATCTGCAGTAATCTCGCCTTCACTCATCTTGACATATATATATTCAAACAAATGTCCTGGATCCTTACCTCTTCAAAAATACTCACAAACACAATTCTCCAATAAACTCAGAAATTATAGGCCTACACAAATAAATGGCCTTTATAACTTTTGCACTGCGCAGGCATACTCGAAACACACACTGTAGGACCGACCTCTCCCGTCGGTACCCAAAAACAGAATGCAATTAGTTCACACACTAGACCCGCCAAAAAAGACACGAGACTCGGTTGTTTAAAAAACACAACTCAGTCTCGATAATTGCATGGGCTAGTCACACGAGCTTACTCACAGCTCAAGACAGTTCACAGAAAAAAACATCTCCGCGATTTGAACTGACCAGTGTTCGCCACTTGGAAACTTCTCGATCACACGAGGGAATTCCCCTAATACAATTTTAACTTAACATCAGCTTAATCAAGCAACGTAACCCGTAATCGAATCTATTTGCTTAACATTTTCAAGATCACCTCCCCTTGATAATATTTACTCTGTAACAGTTGCCACACCGCCCGGGAAAAAAATATGATTTATCATTTTTTTGTTGAAAATTTAAGTTCCAAAAATTTAGAGATAAATGAAATTATATTATATGGCTACCAAAAAATATGTATCTATCCAAAAAATGTACCTATCGAAAAATGTACATCCACCCGAAATATCAGCAATAAATGTAATATTACAACTAAAACATCAAACATAATCAATCAAATATCCCAATGAATGTTACCGATGTAAATTACAACAAAAGCATCAATCATAATACAAGCATACCAAAATTAATCTTAATAGAACACTAAGCTAAGTACATTTAGTACAAGTAACAACCAATAGAAAGTGAAAGAACAAGATCAAACAACAGAAGAATGATCTGTAGTAAAGAAAAGTAAGAAATCGGAAAATGAGAAACAATTAACAATAGCACAAGATAACCAATAAGAACAACAATTTCATGTACAATAAATACAAATTTACCAAAATACTAGTTACATTATATTAAGTTATATAATTAACTCAAGAATACAACGAATGAAAGTATAAGTATTGAAAGAAGAAGAAGTATACAAGTAGAACGAAGAGAAACGAAGATGTGATACAGAAATATAAACAAGATATGAACACATATCGGAAAGACAACAAAAAGATAGAATGAAATGAAGGATAGTCAACAAAGACGAATGGAAAGCAAAGGTATGAACGCATAGAAAGTCAATGACAATACATACTAATAAATGTTTAGATCAGACAATATCTTTCAAAAAATTAAATACAAACATGATTACAAGGCACAAAACAAAATGTCAAAGTATATCCATACTAACAGCACAAAACGAATAATTCATAACTAAACAAAGTCTAATAAGTAATTTAACTAAGTTACAAAAGTTATACTTAACTGAAAATAAATTATAAACCTTACACAAACAAATAATAGCATTTGCGATAACTAAGTTTTGACCTAACGCAAAATCAACCGCTAAATAATAAAAAATACATCATACTATCAAATAAGACAAGTTTTCAAAGAAGTAATATCCCTTTCAATCATAGGGCACACAAAAATAAATTACAATGCCAAAAAACAATTTTTTAAAAATTACCACACAAAATATTTCAGAACGATAAGTTATAACAAATAAAATTATTATTTAAATAATTCTAAGTCATAACTAATAAACTAACAATGAAATTAACTTTTAACAACATGAGAGAAGTATAAAGTATCTTATCTCTAGACAAACACTTAAATCAAAACATGTAAGTTTTTTTTTTTTTCAAAAAATACATCACCAAAAAACACCTAAGAAAAAATACAATGTCATCTGTATATCAACTTTCCAACATACAAACATAACATAATGTTACAACAATCTGTCCATCTTTAAACAAACAAAAGTATCAGATTTGTCTATCAATTTACAAAAAAGTTGAATTTAATTTATAAGTTAATTCTGATTAACAATAGCGTTAAGCTTCAGTGTTATTTAACTGTAAATTTATATCTTACTCATCCTATATATATATATAAATAAATTTAAAATTTAGTGGTATAATATTATATGAAAAAGTAGTCCTATAAAAATCAGCTTCAAATTTTTTATAAAAAATATTTATCAAATTAATTTGTTGCAAAAATGTTGAAAAAATCTTATTATTTAAATTCTAAGTACTATGTTCTGACAAGATCAATGTTTCTAACAATTTAAATACACAATTATTTCTGATACTGCAAGATAATTCTACAAAATCATATTACACAACATAACAATAAATTTATATAATTATCTTAACAATTACAGCTACAACCCGAAAAATATACAGAAAAATGAGCACAGGTTTGACACCGCTCACTGCATTTATCAAAAATTACACACAAATTATTACCAACACATATGTTACACACAATCAAAACAGAATAGTATACAATTGCATAAAAAATTGGACTGGTACATTCGAAACAGTCATATATGTTCCACAAAAAATATATATTAAGCAATCAAATGATTCATCGAAATAAACATCATAATGTTTCAAAGAAATTACACATATTTTAATAGAACATCATATGATATATTACACACAGAATACAATAACATGTACTATTCTAACAATAAATCAGCTGTAAAAAAAAAAAATATTCCCGTCAATCCGTCATTAATTCTTGATCCTTCAAAAAGTGACTCGTCAGATGTATAGCGAGACGCTAATAGGTTCTGCTTGATAAATAATCCACATTCTTCACGAATAATGTCAACAAGTGCGCCAACTCATCACAACGTCGCACGCTACGAGACAATACAAATGAAAAATTCTATTAATCATCTGTTAGATCTAATAAGGAAAAACGGAAAATCAACTTCCACATTTACCGATTTCTTGGGGTGGAGTAGAGTCTTGGCTCCTTTTCACACACCTCAACAATTCCTCCTTGCTTCACAGAAGGCTTAACGATCACTTGACCGTAACGAAAGTTCATCCCTGTTGTAGCCTGAAAAAAAATTACTACGTTCACAAGAACGAGATGACCTTTCGACACCACTAGTGTGACAATCAATAGTGTTATTACTTTGCTTGTTAACAACCTTGCTCTCATGTGGAGTACAGCTAACCTGGTTACAATTTCTATAATTGCTGTTAAGAACATTGTTATTTGTTCTATTGACACAGTTGTACTGTTTTACATCCCAGTTAGCATAATTACGATTAGCATTTCCTCTTGGATAAAAAATATCTACCAGATAGAAATGGCTTTTTATCAACAAATTTATTACCATATTGACACTCTTTCACATAATTATTTCCACTATAATTTCTAATACTCTTAGAATCACGATGTTGTGATCTGTCAAATTGTTTCTTGTTTTTAAGCAAAGAAACATTACTATATGAAGAAATCCCTTGGTACATTTTAACCTCAGGGTTATATCTCCTATCAAAAGTATTTTTTTTCCTTGTTTGTGGCAGTGTGTTTAAGAAATGGGTCACACTGACTTGACTGGGTGTGACCGAAAGATTTAACCATATCTTTATTGTTTTTCACAAAATATGTTTCCTTCCTGGAATAAGGAGTGCTATTTTTTTCACCTGTTATCAAGCCCTCAGGGTTCTCAATTAATACCTTGTTTGTTTTTAACAACTTAAATTGAAATTTATTATTGTTTCTTTTGTTATCTACAGGGTTATCTAATACTGTAGATTTTCCTTTGCTAGCTTGCCGCCAGGAACCAATATCGCTAGAATGATTGGTATTGCGTTGAAAGTTATATTTCCCTCGGAAAGATTTCTGTCCACCAATCTTCACTTTAGAGTCCGCTTTATGTCTTTCACTGTCAACACTGACAGAAGACCACCTTTTTTTCTTTAAGAGAATGTCAAGTAGACCATCCAATCTCACTCTGGCTTCTGAAATTTGAATATCTCTAAGTGAAATATCTGCACTTAATTTCTTGTTTAACATCAACTCTTAAAACCTTGCAGCTTTCCTCTGCTAGCAAATTTTTAATCTTAGCGACCTTCTCTCTCTCAGCCGTTAATTCTAACAATGTCTCTGTCTCATACTGTTCTTTATTTGATCTCAACTGAGTCAACTCTAGTTGTAGAGACTGAATCTTAATATCATCATTGTTATTATACATAATCTCATCATTCTTCTTAAGGGGTACAATATTCATGTCCTTAATTTGATCCCTGAGAATCATCTTATCATTCATCACCTCATGAAGCATTTCTATATTAGTTTGCTCATGTTCATTACTCTCAATTTTCAATTTCTCATACATCTCTCCCCTTTCTTGAAGTTCCTGAGTTAGATTTCTAACTTCACTATTGTTATCCTTAATCTGAGTTTCTAACTCTTTGATTTTACACAATGCTACACTCAATGCTGTTTGAGTACTAGCAAGTTCTGAGTTTGATTTGACTAAATCATCTGTAAGTTTAGAGACTTTTTCATGTAACTCACTTACTTCAGCAGTACATTCTATGACACTTTCCCTTTGCTCTAGTGTACTCTGTTTTATATCCAATTGCTTCTTCTCTTCTAGCTTCCTTTTCCGATACCTCTCATTACTTTCATCAATTTCCTTTTCACATTGCAGTCTTATTATTTCAGACTCAGTCAGCTCACGGTCTCCAAATCCTAATAGTTCACGGTATTTGAGATCCTCCGGGAACATCCACATTTTATAAGAGTTTCCACTGACTCAATCACGTACTGTACACCAATTTCTGTTATAGTACTTATATATAGCATACACTATCTATGCATCAACATATTGTACAATCAATCGATATAATTATCGACAACACAACGACAATTATCAACAGAATAAGTGATGGATAGTATAGGCAGACTTGCTGAAATGCAGAAAAGTGGCACAATCTACACAGAACAAAATCACTTATCTTAATAATACTTCTGTCCCTTCCGCCGACACACCAGATATCACAAAGTTCTGCAGATAAAACCGTTCCAGCGCAGAAAGGTACACAAACTAGATTTTCTTCTCTTCAGGTTCTTGCAAAAGTGTAGAATGCGCTCAACACAGCATCAGCACGTACAGCATACAGGAAACGCAGCACAGCAACCTCCGTGACTTTTGACTTGAAACAATCTGCAAACGACTCCTCAAAAACACTTCACATTTAGTTAAACTTGACTGTCTACCAACAACATGTCAACTTCCCATTGTAATGTTCTACCGTGTTGGACACAGTTAACCAACTAGGTCGAGGACCATGACACAATGTGAGGATACATAAGCCACGCCTACACAAGGCTTTCCTATCACGCGAACTCCGTGGGTTTATTCCGTTAAATAAACTGGCCCACCACTGTAAACTGAACTGTTTTTTTATCATTAAATATTGAAGATTACTGAAACTGTCTTAAGATTGTAAATGAGAGTTACAAATGGGTTATTAAATATTATTATTGTCTTATTATCTGATGACTGGTCTTGGAGATTGAATAAATGGTGATGGGTGTTACCTTAATGGTTACACTGTTCATACGCCCACACAGAGCAGAACAGCAAGTTCTGTACTACTAACATACCACTGCTACACCCGAGATCCTGCTATTGAATTCAATCTGTTTGTTGACCTAAATTTCCGCCACCCAGGCTATTTATGATCATGCGTGACTACCGTCACGCCTACTGTTCTCCTACCGTGTTGAATGTTGTAGTGAGTGTGCGTGGTGCATTCACACGCCACAGATACACACATCAGAGGCATGGAACGGTGTAACGGCAGGTGTACTGTTAATAACGTTTATTACACCATGATACGTTCATGAAATACACAGAATACACAGTCACAATTAAGTACAAGTCATAGCAATACAATAATACAGTACTCCAGTCACATCTCCACTTCTCATAATCATTAGCGCTATATATCTCCACTTCTCATAATCATTAGCGCTATATAATATTACTACTGGATCCTCTCAGCAACGGTCGGCATCCCCGTGCTAATATAATGAATTCCTCAAATATGCCTAGCAACGGTCGGCATCCCCGTGCTAATATAATGAATTCCTCAAATATGCCTCATCAAAGACGCTCTCAACATTGGCGCTCTAATGTAAATAATAAATGGCCTCTCCAGCGATGCTTCCAACATCAGCATTATAATAACTAGACAATGGATCCTTTTTCCCAGCAACGGTTTATCCTCGCCGTGCTGACAATAATAAATTCCTCAAATATGCCTCATCAAAGACGCTCTCAACCTTGGCGCTTTAATACAACTGTGGATCCTCTCAGCAACGGTCATCCTCGCCGTGCTGACAATAAATAATGGCCTTCTCAAATATCATATAGATCCGGTTAGCCAACGGACATCATCCTCGCCGTGCTAACTACATCAATGGTGAATACTTTCGGCAATTTCTCGCAAGACTGCACTCCCTGGCAATCTGCAGTAATCTCGCCTTCACTCATCTTGACATATATATATTCAAACAAATGTCCTGGATCCTTACCTCTTCAAAAATACTCACAAACACAATTCTCCAATAAACTCAAGAAATTATAGGCCTACACAAATAATGGCCTTTATAACTTTTGCACTGCGCAGGCATACTCGAAACACACACACTGTAGAACCGACCTCTCCCGTCGGTACCCAAAAACAGAATGCAATTAGTTCACACACTAGACCCGCCAAAAAAGACACGAGACTCGGTTGTTTAAAAAACACAACTCAGTCTCGATAATTGCATGGGCTAGTCACACGAGCTTACTCACAGCTCAAGACAGTTCAGAGAAAAAAACATCTCCGCGATTTGAACTGACCAGTGTTCGCCACTTGGAAACTTCTCGATCACACGAGGAAATTCCCCTAATACAATTTTAACTTAACATCAGCTTAATCAAGCAACGTAACTCGTAATCGAATCTATTTGCTTAACATTTTCAAGATCACCTCCCCTTTTGATAACATTTACTCTGTAACAATCATAAATCTCTATGCGACAGAACGTCCCCCCTTTAAGACATGGAAGCACTCCATGTCTACGTTATGGAAATAAATTTCATATATCCGTAGCTTCAGGGTGTCTGTTCTCTTCCCTCACATCTCCCCCCTCCGTCTCTGTCCAATTCCTACTCAAGTCTACTCCCAAATTCTTCCTTCTCTGGAATGTGTTCCGTGTGCGCTTGAAAGAGCGTCGCCGCTATTGACATTTTGAAAAGATTCCGTGTGATTGCAGTGGAATTTCCCTGCCACTATCGTAATCTTCGTCAGTTTTGGCGATCGTCAGGAGATGTTCGGAGGTTGGCACTGGTCTTTCCAAGTATTTCTTTAACAGATTTAAATGGAAAACCTTCTCCTTTCCTTTAATAGAGTTCTGGTAGTTAGCCTTAGAAATCTTTTTTCAGGACGGTAAACGGCCCGTGCCATCCGATACGCAGTTTGTTGTTCCCGGTGGGGAGTAACACCAAAACTTTCTCTCCTGCTTCCAGTTCCCTTTCTTTTGCGACTTTCCTGTATCGGTTAGCGTGCTTTGCGCGTGCTCGCTTAAAGTTGGTCGTTGCTAGATCCCATCCTAGTTTCAACCTTTCCTTTAAATCCGACACATATTTACTTGCTGAGACAACTGTCTCATCAGCCTTCTGGTCTGTCAGCGACCTGAGTAAGGCTTCAAGCGGACCCTTAATAGGTCTGCCGAATAAAAGCGTGGCTGGCGGAAATCCTGTGGACGTATGTGGGGGTTTCTCTGTAGCCAAATAGAGCTGCAGGGATAGAAAGATCCCAATCGTCAGGTTTCACTTGTGCCAGTTTACTTAGCATCATGTTGAGGTTTCCGTTAACACGTTCTACTAACCCACTTCTGGCCAGAGTGTAAGGCTTAGTGTAGATATGCTGGTCCCTCAAGATCTTAACGATCTCATCCATCAACAGGTTTCGGTATGGAGATCCGTTATCCGTCAACACTTGTTGAGGGAATCACAACCGAGTAAAAATCTGCACGAGGGCTTCTGCGACATGCTTGGCATCCGCGCATGTAAGCGGGATAGCTTCTGCCCATAAAGTGCGTGTGTCGACTAAGGTCAGGATAAACCTGTTCCTTCTTTTAGTCCTTTCTAGGGGTCCTAAAATGTCGATCACAACCCGTTCAAATGGTGTTCCCATTATTGGCATTTCACCCATGTGGACTGGGGGTGTCCGTTGCTTGAGTGGTACACATTGGCACTGGGAACAGGATTTGACATACCTGATAATATCGGTATTTACTCCTGGCCACCAATAATGAGTGGTTATCCGTTGGTTTGTGGCGTTCTGTCCCATATGTTCGCTAAAGGGAAGAGAGTGCCCCATTTCTAGGATTTGGCTTCTGTACTGTTTCGGTACTAGGAGCTGATTGTAACCTTGTTCCGGCTTGCCCGTTCTGCGATAAAGTACGCGATCCTTAGAAAAAATGTCCCCGTGTTGTCTAGGGTCCTTAGCCATGGGCAGTTTTCTAAAGCAGGGTGCCAAAGTAGGGTCCTTTTGTTGCGCTTCTTTCAGTTCCATAGGTAACAAATTAGGCGCAGGCTCCCGTTCCGTCTTGGTTTGCCCTCTTGTAGTTACTGCTGCCATAATCGGCTCTTCCGGTTTCCCAATAAACACGTATCTACCGCCAAGTATGACTGGGTAGATGGGGTCATCCATAACAGCCGCTTTGATCACGCCTCTGACAAAATCAGAGTGGATCTCCCCCAATGCGATGGGAAGCGTTGTTGGTGCCTCACTCTTAGAAACTCCACAAAGTTGGACGGTCTCTCCTGTCTCTTGACCGGGTTTGACCAGGTGTCTGGCAACAATGCAATAATATGAAAGCCCCGTGTCAAATAAACAAAAAGTTTGAGAACCGTTCAAAATAACAGTACCTCGCGTTGAGGGTCTCTCTCCCTCAGGTTGGGAATCACTGTCAATAATTCCGATTTTCGAGACTGTTAGCAAGCATCCGATGCGTTTAGGCTCGGTGTGCTCGCTCTGATCATTAGTCCCGTGCGCAGGGGTTTTCCCTTTGTCACCTTGTCCTCGCTGGCTGCGGTGCCATGAAGAAAGGACGGGTTGATCGGACTGTTTACTGTGGTTGGGATACTTGTTTTTGTAGAACTTGGATTTTTCAGGAGGGGGGTTTTGAGGTCCAGTTTCTCTGTGGTTATTTTGTTGAGAAGCATGAGAAGATTGGTCTAGATTATTCTTTCGAAAAGACTCTTCTGTCGGTTTACGTTTTGTTGCCGGCAGTTCGGCTAGCGCATTTTTATAACGCTCAGACTTTTCCAAGATGTCTTCAAGCTTTTCTGCACCCTGCTCAGCTAAAATCTCCGGGTATCAGCAGACAAAGTGTTCTTTATTTGTTCGGGTATAATAAATTCCTGGACCTTCATAGGTAGAGGCGAGCTGAGAAAGCTCCAGACACTTTGTCAAATACCCCTTTAAACGAGACGAGAACTGCGGAAAAGTTTCAGAGTTCTTCTTTCTGCTGTTGCGGAAGAGTTGCAAAAATTTGCGAGCGTTCATTTCAAAACGCTCAAGCAAAGCTTTCTTCAACACGCCGTAATTGTCTTGTTGGTTGCTTTCCAGTTTTGCATACACATCGTAAGCACTGCTTTTCAAAGCCTGGGAAAGCTTTATATTCCAACGCGACCTCTCTAAACCGTACAGAGTTGCAATTTTCACAAAAGTTTTCTAGATACCTGTCAATCTTCTCATTAGGACAAGGGAAAGATTCTAGCGCAAAAGACATAGCGTTGAGTTGAAGAGATTGAGTGTTAGAAGGATCAGTTAAGGAAGAATGAGTAGAAGACTCTCCATTGCTGGAGGTAGAGGCAGCGCCACGACTTTGGACCTATAGAGCTTTGAGCGCCAACTCATGCTGTCTCTCCTCCCTCTCCTTCTCATGATGTCTCTCCTCCCTCTCCTTCTCATGCTGTCTCTCCTCCCTCTCCTTCTCATGCTGTCTCTCCTTCTCTCTCTCCTCATGCTGTCTCTCCTTCCCTCTTTCGTTCGCCCTGCGAATTTCCATTTCCTCATCCATCTTCTTCTGCTCTCTAGCTTCGGCTGCTTTTTCCTTCTGCTCCGCATCATATCTCTCAAGTTCGTCCCTGACAAAAGCTTTCGCTTCCTCTCCTTGTAAACCTTCTTCTCTCGCTTTGTCCCTGACGATCTGCCTAGGCTTCGCCCTCTCTGTCATCGCAAATAGGTGACTGAGACTTAGTCGATAAGGAAGTAAGAAAAAGGATACACTGGTTCCTACCACTTGCGAGAAATTACCAAAAAACAAAAAGATGATATTCTTTAACTGGGATACCTCCTCCTATAATAAAGTATCTAACTATCGCTGCTATTAATCGGCAATAAAGCACCTAATGCAGTCGACTACCACAAATGAATGGTAGTTAAGATTACTCACTGAAAAATAAGTTGCTACAGTGGAAACAAAATAATTATTGAAAAAATATTTAAGGAAGAAAAAAAAATCCCCTTAATTAAAAGTCCACTACAAATTCACCCCTGAAGTCAGATCGGGTAAGGGAGGCAATTAATCTGCACGAAATAGTCCGAAACGTACTCCTTAACTTAGTTCAAAACACCTTTCTGCATCAAACCCAGTGACTGTTAGACAATCACAAACTTTACCAGCGTTTAGTATTACAAAATCAATAATTAACATATATTCCGACAAAATCAACCTGTAACTCAATTGTATATTACTCAAAATGCTGTGGAAAAACAATTATTAATTATGTTGTCAGCACGCCCATAAACAGATCGTTAGTCTAGGGGATAGTTATTTTTAAAAGATACTAATATCCACGAGACAGTCACACTCTTTTTCTATTTCAGAATAAAGAAAAAAAATCGTACAGACGAGCTGATATTTGTCGTCTCGTCTTCCTATTCTACGTTCAAAAATCCTTCGGACGAGTCCACATTTGTCGTAGATTTGTGATAAGTGAATTAAGACTTAGGTTTGGTCCCTTCTGAATAGCTATAGAAACAGGTGATAGTTCAGTGAAATATAAGTAGAAATAGATTTCACGAGTGAGATGGAAGAAATATATTAGAGTCGGTCTCTGACCCTCGAGATGATTTCTCTCAGTCAGCCTATCATCTACAACAGATTTAAGATTTGTCAGACCGTCTAGTATAATATATATTAATATATATATATATATATCCCTCACATACACACACACATAAGTGACTACAATAGACGCACAGACGTGAAACTATGACAATGGAAATATAGATAATTTGGAACGAGCTGACCCGACACACTGATTAAGTTTAAGTGAAATTTTAATTATCTGAAGAAAATTCCATCACAACACATAAAATTTACATCAAGCATATACAAATAGTCATAAAGTCAATGAATTGCTACAAGAATGATAGACCCATTGGTATGATCTTTCCCCTCGATGTATAGCCCACAGTCCTGTTAGAAGAAAAGTGATAGCCCCAAAGAGTCACGGATACATATGCTATAATCTAAGATTTCCCTTTAAAGGTATGAACAGACTTTGATACTCTGATCTATCCTAAGGAAAATATTGTTAGCAACAAAAACTTGCATAAAGAAATTTAAGACAGCAAAATGGGTGCCAAAAATACAACAATAAAGGAATCACTCAGTCCTGCATTCACTCTATTCAGTCAGTCGTGATCACTAGCTTGCATTCGTACTTACAGCTTTGGTAGCAACTTCTGGAAAAACAATTTTTAGGACATGCACATACAGAATCTCCAGGGTTAGTCTTGGCCAAGGGAACCCCAGCTCCACAAAGATAGGTTGAATTCACTACTTCAGGGAACGTTTCCTTGGTTATTCTTATTTTTGGATATCTGTTTCTGTCACATTAAAATTGTCCAGGCACGAACGTTAACAGCGAGCAAAGTGTCAATAGCTTAGATTGCTAGTAACTAGGAATTTCAGGTCGGTGCCTTCTCGCAGTATAGTACTTTATTTGGTCACACCACCACTAGTCAGAACTCTGTCGGAATGTTCCTGATAGTAATATTTTACTTGCCACAAGGGCTGAAATGTACTTGAGGTTTTTCTCAGGAAGAATTAAATCTGGCTCGATGGGCCCGTTTCTTCATTTAATCTTAAAGTTCATGTAATAGGTACTCCTTCGTTCTGGATGCCAACGCAATGCCAGACAGGTTTTACTTTATACACCCAAGTCTTTAAGAAAAAAATGTTAATGTTCTTCACAGATATTTCTCAGTACTAAAACGCTGGTAGAGTTGGGCTACCCCAGTTTCACTGAATAAAGAGAAAACAACATATAAAATACTTATACATACTATTCCTCGGTGATAACTTACATTATAAACTGCAAGCGTAGAGCTTGTCTTATCGTTTAAATCTCCCGTGAAATAAGTTAGATATTAATAAAATCAGTCATCATGAATTAGAAATACCTACGTATTTCGTCAATACTCAATGATGAATCAGTGCAGTTATAAGTTAGTTTAAAATATTCTCGACTGATTATTAGCAGTTTAATTAAATTCATTTACAGCTGCAGGAGTTTAAGCTAGAAATTATAGTTTATTCTGCTTTCCACTGTAACATGTCAACTAGAGAATATAACAGACTTATAAATTAATTTCTTCTGCACAGAAATCTAACTAGTAAAATGAAATAAGCGGTTATCACTGAATCACTCAACACTACTAGATATATAATATATTTACCTCCAGACAGAACAACAGGCGATCGCACAAACTTAGAATTATACGCTTATATTTATTGGTAGACTAGAAGCTCGGCAAATTGTCGAAAACAAACTAAGACTACGCTATACAGCTTATTCTCTTAGCACGAAAACGACCTGTCTACTGCAAATTATGGAGAACTGAATGAAATCAAGTTTAAACTTCGGGGTAGATATATGAAACAGACAAAGGATCCCACGCTATTACGAAAACCCGAAATAGCGCCGGTCTCTCCCTCTCTCCCACTCTCTCTCTCTTAACACTTCACATTAACTTAGACGCTGGCCATAACTGCCAAAACGCGTCTTCACACCTACTACGACATGTCTCATTTCTGAGCGATGCAGATTGGCGCCTTCCACACCTCACGCCGAGAAATTTAGCCGAAGAAACGCTGTGTGAGGTGAAAATGTAGACAAATGTCTGCTCTCTATGTCTGACTAAAACGAATTCTCACGCTATTTCGCTCACATCCAGGGACTGACGTCTTACGCAATAAAATGCGTTACTAGTATGAGAAAAGAAACGGCAAAAGTCAGAATGGGAAAGTTATATTTTGCCGCAAACGAACGAATGCGAAAAACAGGAAAAGGATAAAAGAGCGATAATAAAGTAGAGGACACGGGTAAAAAAGAAAAGAATATAGAAAATTTATTGATCATAAATCTTTATGCGACAAAGGGGTTCCTTGTGAGATGGCCCTTGCTGCTGGTGAGCTGGAGACGAAACGACTGAGATGACGATGCTCCTTTGTCCGGGGCTGGCAGGTCTGGGTGTTTTCTTTTCTGGCCCAGTACTTCGGCCTAGGCCGTCTGGAACCTTTCAACAAAAAGAATGATCTGGTCCAGTTGCTGTGCACCCTGCTCTGCCAATTACCTCCTCAAATCGGGAGACATGTTGGCCTTTATCTGTTCGCACATGACGAGCTCTTCGAGTCCTTCAAACGATTTAGCCACACCCGACAACTCTCTCCAGGGAGTGAGGTAATTCCTCAGCCTTTCCATGAACTGAGGAACGCTTTCTCCCTTCTCCGGACGACTTTCCCGAAACATTGTTTGGCACTTACGAGGAGTCCACTGGAATCGCTGTAACATGGCGTTACGCAGTGCCTCAAAGTTATTTTGGTCATCTACCAGCATCTTGCTATACGTATCGTATGCCTGACCTTTGAGTGACTGCGATAATTTGAGACACCAAAGACTATCATCCAGCCCGTATGCCTTGGCCATCCTTTTGAATTTTTCAAAAAATACCTCGATTTTCTCGTTCCCGTTAGGGAAAGAGTCCATCGGAAAATTCATGGCTGCCATTTGGGGCCCTCCGTTTCCTGAGGTGTCTGCCGCCACTGCTCCGGGGGAATCTCCATTAGCCGAACTACCCTCCAAAGATCTATACTGCAGTTCCAGATAACGCATGGCAAGTTCATGCTGTCTCTCTGCTGCCTTCTCCCTTTCCTTTGCTTCTGCTTCCATTCTCCGAAGTTCCATCTCAGCCTTTCTCTCCGCTGCCTTTTCCTCTTCTGCTGTCTGATCATGCCTATCCTTCTCCCTCATCATGTAGGCTTTCGTTTCCTCTTTGTCCATACCCATGTCCTGAGCAGACTCACGCCAGGCAGCTCGTAACTTGGCCATATCTGCCATCTTACATGTGAACAGCTGTAAGCCCACGAACAAAGAAAAATGATAGAAAGAAGGAAAAAGAAGGAACTACCTGTTACCTTCTAAGAAATCTGCTGTCGCAAAAACCCGAACTCAGACGAGCGCCAAGTCTGATGAACTACCTGGAAAAAATGTTATAGTTATCCAGCTACCCAAAACCCGAATTTACCTTCCTGTTAAGAAAAAATTCAGTTAGCCACAATTACCTCTAAGTCATAAACAACCTTACTACAACTACCATCTAAACTGACTGCAACCTGTGGAAAACGTATAGCTGTATCAGTCTTAATAGCTCTAGTCTAGGGGATATTTAAAGAAAAATCTATTTTCAGAGCTTTCTATAGAGACCTTCTATGAATCTAGATAAGATTACAGGATTGATCCCAACAAAGATGATCCACCGGACGATCGCCACCAATTTGTCACGAAGTGGATTTAGACTAGAGGCTGTCTACGTATAGTGACAAGACTCTAGGGGAAAGAAAGACTGGAGAAGATGGATTTTGATGAAAATGATAGTGAAAAGTTAAACGTTGAAACTATTGGCTCGAGGTTGAGAACCAAGATTTACTCTTCCTCGCCACTCCGGACATATCAGATTGCTATAGCTCCAACTACCTCTAACTACCCAAAGGGGATAAGGTTATATAAATCACATACACCACGATACAGACGACGTATAGCTACTGTACGTAAACAAAAATGACTGATCCAGACTATAATGTACAAGTTTTATTTACACAGAGAAAACTCAAATACATGTCAAAGAAATACAGTGCGTGTGTGAACACCTGGAAAACAAATCAAGTACAGTTACAATGATTTTACTTCAACCAAACCCTTCACCCACAATAGCCACCTGTATGGGAAAAGATGTTAAGATTACACACAAACCACACTGAACTTGGTGGGATCTCGGACTTCGAGCCTCTACGCCAACTAGCTATTCTGAATTCTAATGTTACTTCTAATTACACAGTCAGCTGGAACTACTAAGAATATATACATATATACAGAATAAACCCTCAATAAAAATACAAAGTACACACGCTCCCGGTATTCTGTAAATAACAAAAATCAAAGAGGCAGGTTTCTCTACAGACCTACTTTGAAATAATACAAAGCACGCCCGTAACATGTCAATTCTTAAACCATCCTAGATACCGCTATTCCTTCAATAAGGAATTATATTGTTACCAACAGATTACTGGTGACAATGTATATTGTTGTTATAATATTTATCTGTCGGAGGGAAGATATTTGTTTTTAGAATCAGGATGCTTTCCTGGCCAAAGATATATCACTCATGATTGATTGATACTTTTGTTATATGGGTTATCTCCCCTGGAGATCTAATTAGGCGTATGAATCTGGATTTCGTTAGTCTGTGCCTTGTTGGGCCAGAAAACAGATTGTTCTTGCTTAGGTTTATGCAGGAATGTTTATGGTCCGAGTCTATGTTTACTCTGTGTCTATTTCAGACGATTCGGTCTTATATCGTGATATCTTGGTATGTCTAAGTGGAACTATTTTTCCTTGTACTGAACTTTGAGGTCAGGGAGTTTCCGCGCATGCCGAGAGAAAAGAGTGTCTTCCGGGATGATGGAATGCCGGGCGAAAGCCATGTTGAAGACGATTCCCCAGTCTGTGATCTCTATGATTTGTTATGGGGAAGAAGATGATTTCTGATATGTTTATTAAGTCTACTAGTCCCCAGTGTTTATTCTATAACGCCAGGAGAGGGGCGTATGTGTTCTGCTAGTGTTTTTCCCATGCCCAGGTAAAGAACATTTTACTGAACTTTTGTCGTACTAGGCTTAGTTGGGCAGATGTCTACATTAGGATTATCCATATCCATATGTCGGGATGATATGTTACCTAGCAGCACTGTAGATGATTGTATGCAGCATTTAAGATGAAAGAATATGCTGATCCTTGTAGCCAAAGAATCCCTACTGTCATTGAGGAACCTGTTAAATGTCTTGGCAGGGTGTACGATGCCTCTTTAAAAGACTCGAAGGCAGTGCAACAGACAATAGAAATGGCAGACAGAGGACTACAGATCATAGACCAAAGCAGACTCCTGGGAAAGTTCAAACTGTGGTGCCTCCAGTTCATGTTGATACCGAAGTTGCTGTGGCCACTGCTTATAGATGAAATAAGCACAAGTACAGTGGAAGCTATAGAGCAGAAGGTCAACAAGTTCATGAGAAAATGGCTAGGGGTACCACCAGGTCTGTCAGATGTAGCACTGTAATGCAAAAAGTCAAAACTTCTGCTTCCCTTCAAGTCAGTTGTTGAAGAGTACAAGGTTGGAAAAGCAAGGCTTGCAATGATGTTACGCGAGTCAGCTGATGACGTGGTTAAGTCCATTCAGCCCACACTGAAAACGGGAAGGAAGTGGAGAGTGGAAGAAACTGTTGATGCTGCTGAAGAGTCACTCAAACTGAGAGAGGTAATCGGATACACACAAACGAATAGACGGGGATTTGGGCATGGTGACATCCGCTGGTGGTCCAAGGCATCAAGCAGGGAACGCAGAGACATGGTGGTTCAGGAGATACGAGGAGCTGAGAATGATAAGAGATTGCTAAAAGAGGTGCAGCAGGTCCAACAAGGTCAATGGACTACATGGGAAGGAGCCCTGCAGAGATCCTTGACATGGAATGATATATGGTATATGGCACCTCTTAGGCTCAGCTTCGTGGTTAGATTAATGTATGACCTGCTGCCGTCGGCCACCAACCTTGTGAAATGGGGAAAGTCAGATGATGAGCAGTGCCCCCTGTGTCAGGGGAGGCAGACACTTGAACACGTGCTCTCAGCGTGTAAGGTGGCATTAGGGCAAGGTCGATACACTTGGCGCCATAACAAAGTGCTAAATGAGCTTGCTGCGACAATAGATCAGGATAGAATGAAAGCGAATAGCAAAGTCCGGCCAGACACCACAAATACATACTTTCTGGGGGCAGGAAAGTCAGCACACCCCAAACCGAGTAAACCTGGTAGCAGTTTACCATCTCTTCTTGACTGTGCAAACGACTGGGAGATGGCGGTAGACCTACCTGGACGGGGGGCATATCCAGAGAGTATCAGAAAATAGCGGAGACGGCCGGATATAGTGCTTCATTCTTCAGCAACGCTTCAGGTCATACTGATTGAACTGACTGTGCTATTTGAATCCAGATTAGATGAGCAACATTCATTCAAAGCGGCCAAGTACAGCGATCTGGCCGCAGATCTGAGACACGATGGATTCAGTGCAAGGGTCATGGCGGTTGAAGTGGGCGCAAGAGGGCTTGTGGCTGCATCAGTGTATGATTTATTGAAACTGTTGGGGCTGAAGGACAGTCTAGAACAAGGGCACTGAAGAGGCTTAGCGAAACTGCCGAAAAGGCATCAGGCTGGCTGTGGAACAACTGCAATGGGCAATGGAAATCGTGACAATAAACGCTGCGGTACAGAAAACACCAACATTTTTCTAAGTCCACAGCGCTGAGTTTTTCTGGTGTACTAGTGAAAGGGCTGCGACTCTGTGGCAACAGGCGATGTATACTATAGGGAGTGTGTCAGGTACAGAATTTCAGTGGCTTGCGGCGCGCAGTGGCTAAGGCTCGTTGGCTGTGCGCTCGTGTCTCAGTGTGTGTCCTTAGTTGTGAAGGGCGACGGAACGAACAGAATAATTTGTCTTCTCTTTGTTACTTTCACAATTGCCCCCACGGCTGGCGTTGTGGATTAAAAGTTGCTACCGTAAGTGAAATGGGTTCATTTTCGATACAAGACAACAGGAAGCTGAGACGCTTGGGAGTCATGACCCAAGTGGGCCCGCCCCCCTTAGAGTGTAAAGGAGCAATCGGGCCGAAACACTTGTCGGATGGGGTTACTTCTTCTGATGATCAGATTGCTTCCTGTTGTATCGCTCTGTAAAGAGCTTCCTATCATCATCTATTGAAGATTTGCTATACACCCGTATAGTGAGCGATGCTCAAAATTGAACCAGAAGCCATTTTTGGATCCTAACTTTGTCGATCATCAATCAGAGAACGGGGATGCCCCTTATTATCAGGTGATGATTAAGAGATCACAGTTATAAAGAAAACCCAATACTGGTGGGTTAACATTATCTTCAGATAGATTTGCTGAACTTTACCTAAAGGAATCTTCGCTAGAAAAGAGGTTCTGTCTAGGAGTCAGGCTTGAACAGTATTTATTAACTGACACGCTCGGTCAGTAAGGCCTGATGATTATATTGATAAACAGTGGAAATCTAAGTGCTTGTCTACAGATGTTCCATTGTGATGTTATTCAACATGAATGCTAACTTAAGATGGTAGACCATTGATCAACAATATGCTATTTATGTCGACCTGTGTTCCTGTAACTATACACGTACTGTCTAAGTGTGTGCGTCCTATTAAACAGTATGAAACGACCACAGTAGTTCAGCCATCCTTGACTTCCACCTGTGATTGGAGTGAGTGTCCTGTGAACCTGTCGAACTGTCATCCATTCGCGTTATCATTATTGATGTTTACACTCACACATTGCATCAGAATATACGCACTTAACAGTACACCTTGTCAGGGCCCCAAAAGTCGGTAACCTGACCCATTTACAGAACATTGTGACTGGACGAGCTATATCACAAAAAAACAGTCCATGTCAATCTGGTGCAAGAAACAAGATTTATTAATGTGGTGACCAGTATGGGGATTTCTTTGAGTAGTATCTATCATCCTTTCCAATGGGATGGTCGAACGGCTAAATAGAACACTCAAAAACTTACTAGGGAAGATAACTGAGGATCATCCTCAAGATTGAGACAGGGTTTTACCCGCGGCCCTCTTTGCTTACAGAGAGGTCCCCAATGAACATACAGGATTTTCTCCCTTTGAACTTGTCTTTGGCGCGCGACCGCGCTGCCCTATGTCTTTGCTTCATGATCTCATAACCGCTGATAATATTACCGATGACACAAAATCTTCTTACGAATATGTCATCGCGCTGAGACAAAAGATTATCGAAGCATGCAAATTGGCAACTTCTTCTTCTGAATTTGCTAAGCAGAAAGCAAGACAAGAATAAGAAAAGAACCTTACGACAACTTTGTCCTGGTGACAAAGCATTTGTTTTGCTACCTCGTAGGGAAAACAGACTTCTTATTTCTTGGAAAGGTCCGTACGATATAATCTCGAAAATTTCCGATGTTGACTACATCGTCGACATTGATGGAAATCATAAAACCTTCCACATCAATATGCTTACGGAATTCCATGAACGTCCGGATTATTTACAGCCTATTTTCCAGGCAACGGACGATTCACCAGTCCAACATGGTCATTACTCATCACTGTCCGTAATACAGGATGAGGAAACAAGTTTTTCGGATGTTAATCTTCCGCTTCCGATGATTCCACTTCATTCGAGTGAATCATGGAAAAATGTTACTGTCTCTCCTGATTTATCTCTAGGAGAACAGCGACAAGTTTCGGCTATGTTACAAACATTTCAGGATGTCCTTACTGACATCCCTGGACAAACTCATGTCATTCAACATGACATTATTCTAACTGACCATAATCCTATTAGGGTCAGTCCTTATCCTATCCCTATACATTTTCAAGCACAGGTTGAGAAGGAATTGGATGAGATGATAGATTTAAAAATAATTGAACCATCCACTTCTGCATATTCTTCGCCGATGGTTATTGTTCAAAAAAAAAAAGACAATAACATGCGTCTTTGCGTTGACTATCGCAAATTGAATCAAGTTACGAAGTTTGATGCTAAACCTATGCCTTTACTAGAAGAGCTACTTACTAGGCTTTCTAAATCTCATTTTTTCACTAAACTAGATTTGTCTAAAGGATATTGGCAAGTTCCTTTATTTAAACGCGCCAAACCAATTACGGCTTTTTCTACACCTAGAGGCCTTTTTCAATGGAATTTCATGCCTTTCGGCCTTATGAACGCACCAGCTACATTCGTACGCATGATGCGTCGAATCCTATCTTATCGGTCAGATGTCATCGCGTACCTAGACGACATCTGTCTTTTCAGCGATACTTGGGAAGATCACTATTCGGGGTTAGTTGAATTACTATCTACTTTACGCGAGTATAACCTGACAGCGAAACCCTCTAAAGCCTGCATTGGTTTTAGCGAAATTTCTTTCCTAGGCCATCGTGTGGGTCATGGTTTCCTAAAGACAAAGGACCTTAATATCACTAAGATGCTTAATATCTCTATTCCTAAGACTAAAAAGCAAGTGCGAAGTCTCTTAGGTCTTATTCAATTTTATGGAAGATTCATTCCGAATCTATCCTCTATCATGGCACCTCTTTCTACACTACTAAAGAAAGGGTCGCCTAATATGGTCCACTGGTAACAGGAATGCCAATCCTCTTTGGATAAGATTAAAAACTTGTTTTCAACACCACCTATTTTAGCGTTACCTACTACAGATAAGACATTTGTTCTTCGTAGTGACGCTTCATCCACTGGGATTGGAGCGGCACTAATGCAAGAGTACTCTGGAACCCTGCATCCAGTAATGTATATCTCTAGAAAACTTAATGCTGCAGAAAGGAATTATTCGGTTTTAGACCGTGAACTATTGGCTATGGTTTGGTCAATACTCAAACTACAAAGATTCCTTCTAGGCGCACATTTCATAATAGAAACCGATCAGAAAGCTCTTACGGCTATACAGAGTAAGAATTTGAAGAGCTCAAGGTCTACTGGATATGCAATTGCTCTTCAACCTTTTCATTTTTCGGTACGAGCTATCCGTGGATCAGATAATGTGATGGCAGACATTTTGTCTAGATGCTCACATGATTCCACCTAACTGTTGGATCTTGGACTTCTTAACACTTCCAACTCTACAACAGTTTTTCTTTTCTATATCAAGATAAATACACATTGTAATTTGTAATATAGTGATTGTATCACTACTATCACTACGTTCATTGATATATATATATATTCACCGATACTCTTTGATGATTTTTCTTCTTTGTCAATCATGTACTTATAATGCTTAAATATGAAATTGTTATATGCATTGTGTTATTGCCAGCATTGTAGTATTCGTTGGTGGCACCTCCCTGGACACATTTATGCTTAAGAGAAATGCTTTCTCTGAGATGTTGAGATGTATTCTCACAAGTCGATCTATGCTTCGACTTTACCTTAATTTGAAATTATAAATTGCTCTTATTAGTCATCTGCGCATTATTCGTGCGTGGTGAGCCTATTGTATGTTGCTCTCAGATGAAAAAAAAAATTGTTTTTTTCCCGAAGGTTGCGGTAGTCTGTTACCAACAGATTACTGGTGACAATGTATATTGTTGTTAAAATATTTATCTGTCGGAGGGAAGATATTTGTTTTTAAAATCAGGATGCTTTCCTGGCCAAAGATATATCACCCATGATTGATTGATACTTTTGTTATATGGGTTATCTCCCCTGGAGATCGAATTTGGCGTATGAATCTGGATTTCGTTAGTCTGTGCCTTGTTGGGCCAGAAAACAGATTGTTCTTGCTTAGGTTTATGCAGGAATGTTTATGGTCCGAGTCTATGTTTACTCTGTGTCTATTTCAGACGATTCGGTCTTATATCGTGATATCTTGGTATGTCTAAGTGGAACTATTTTTCCTTGTACTGAACTTTGAGGTCAGGGAGTTTCCGCGCATGCCGAGAGAAAAGAGTGTCTTCCGGGATGATGGAATGCCGGGCGAAAGCCATGTTGAAGACGATTCCCCAGTCTGTGATCTCTATGATTTGTTATGGGGAAGAAAATGATTTCTGATATGTTTATTAAGTCTACTAGTCCCCAGTGTTTATTCTATAACGCCAGGAGAGGGGCGTATGTGTTCTGCTAGTGTTTTTCCCATGCCCAGGTAAAGAACATTTTACTGAACTTTTGTCGTCCTAGGCTTAGTTGGGCAGATGTCTACATTAGGATTATCCATATTCATATGTCGGGATGATATGTTACCTAGCAGCACTGTAGATGATTTTATGCAGCATTTAAGATGAAAGAATATGCTGATCCTTGTAGAAACTTTTGTGTTAATGAACAAAACTGCTATTGAAGATTTGCTCTACATCCGTATAGTGAGCGATGCTCAAAGGGGAACCAGAAGCCATTTTTGGATCCTAACTTTGTCGATCATCAATCAGAGAACGGGGATGCCCCTTATTATCAGGTGATGATTAAGAGATCACAGTTATAAAGAAAACCCAATACTGGTGGGTTAACATTATCTTCAGATAGATTTGCTGAACTTTACCTAAAGGAATCTTCGCTAGAAAAGAGGTTCTGTCTAGGAGTCAGGCTTGAACAGTATTTATTAACTGACACGCTCGGTCAGTAAGGCCTGATGATTATATTGATAAACAGTGGAAATCTAAGTGCTTGTCTACAGATGTTCCATTGTGATGTTATTCAACATGAATGCTAACTTAAGATGGTAGACCATTGATCAACAATATGCTATTTATGTCGACCTGTGTTCCTGTAACTATACACGTACTGTCTAAGTGTGTGCGTCCTATTAAACAGTATGAAACGACCACAGTAGTCCAGCCATCCTTGACTTCCACCTGTGATTGGAGTGAGTGTCCTGTGAACCTGTCGAACTGTCATCCATTCGCGTTATCATTATTGATGTTTACACTCACACATTGCATCAGAATATACGCACTTAACAGTACACCTTGTCAGGGCCCCAAAAGTCGGTAACCTGACCCATTTACAGAACATTGTGACTGGACGAGCTATATCACAAAAAAACAGTCCATGTCAATCTGGTGCAAGAAACAAGACTTATCAATGTGGTGGCCAGTATGGGGAGATCTTTGAGTAGTATCTATCATCCTATGTCCAATGGGATGGTCGAACGGCTAAATAGAACACTCAAAAACTTACTAGGGAAGATAACTGAGGATCATCCTCAAGATTGGGACAGGGTTTTACCCGCGGCCCTCTTTGCTTACAGAGAGGTCCCCAATGAACATACAGGATTTTCTCCCTTTGAACTTGTCTTTGGCGCGCGGTCGCGCGGCCCTATGTCTTTGCTTCATGATCTCATAACCGCTGATAATATTACCGATGACACAAAATCTTCTTACGAATATGTCATCGCGCTGAGACAAAAGATTATCGAAGCATGCAAATTGGCAACTTCTTCTTCTGAATTTGCTAAGCAGAAAGCAAGACAAGAATAAGAAAAGAACCTTACGACAACTTTGTCCTGGTGACAAAGCATTTGTTTTGCTACCTCGTAGGGAAAACAGACTTCTTATTTCTTGGAAAGGTCCGTACGATATAATCTCGAAATTTTCCGATGTTGACTACATTGTCGATATTGATGGAAAGCATAAAACCTTCCACATCAATATGCTTACGGAATTCCATGAACGTCCGGATTATTTACAGCCTATTTTCCAGGCAACGGACGATTCACCAATCCAACATGGTCATTACTCATCACTGTCCGTAAAACAGGATGAGGAAACAAAATTTTCAGATGTTAATCTTCCGCTTCCGATGATTCCACTTCATTCGAGTGAATCATGGAAAAATGTTACTGTCTCTCCTGATTTATCTCTAGGAGAACAGCGACAAGTTTCGGCTATGTTACAAACATTTCAGGATGCCCTTACTGACATCCCTGGACAAACTCATGTCATTCAACATGACATTATTCTAACTGACCATAATCCTATTAGGGTCAGACCTTATCCTATCCCTAATCGATTTCAAGCACAGGTTGAGAATGAGTTGGATGAGATGATAGATTTAAAAATAATTGAACCATCCACTTCTGCATATTCTTCGCCGATGGTTATTGTTCGAAAAAAAGACAATAACATACGTCTTTGCGTTGACTATCGCAAATTGAATCAAGTTACGAAGTTTGATGCTGAACCTATGCCTTTACTAGAAGAGCTACTTACTAGGCTTTCTAAATCTCATTTTTTCACTAAACTAGATTTGTCTAAAGGATATTGGCAAGTTCCCTTATCTGAACGCGCCAAACCAATTATGGCTTTTTCTACACCTAGAGGCCTTTTTCAATGGAATTTCATGCCTTTCGGCCTTATGAACGCACCATCTACGTTCGTACGCATGATGCGTCGAATCCTATCTTATCTGTCAGATGTCATCGCGTACCTAGACGACATCTGTCTTTTCAGCGATACTTGGGAAAATCACTATTCGGGGTTAGTTGAATTACTATCTACTTTACGCGAGTATAACCTGACAGCGAAACCCTCTAAAGTCTGCATTGGTTTTAGCGAAATTTCTTTCCTAGGCCATCGTGTGGGTCATGGTTTCCTAAAGACAGAGGACCATAATATCACTAAGATACTTAACATCTCTATTCCTAAGACTAAAAAGCAAGTGCGAAGTCTCTTAGGTCTTATTCAATTTTATGGAAGATTCATTCCGAATCTATCCTCTATCATGGCACCTCTTTCTACACTACTAAAGAAAGGGTCGCCTAATATGGTCCACTGGTAACAGGAATGCCAATCCTCTTTGGATAAGATTTAAAATTTGTTTTCAGCACCACCTATTTTAGTGTTACCTACTACAGATAAGACATATTTGTTCTTCGTAGTGACGCTTCATCCACTGGGATTGGAGCGGCACTAATGCAAGAGTACTCTGGAACTTTGCATCCAGTAATGTATATCTCTAGAAAACTTAATGCTGCAGAAAGGAATTATTCGGTTTTAGACCGTGAACTATTGGCTATGGTTTGGTCAATACTCAAACTACAAAGATTCTTTCTAGGCGCACATTTCATAGTAGAAACCGATCAGTAAGCTCTTACGGCTATACAGAGTAAGAATTTGAAGAGCTCGAGGTCTACTCGATATGCAATTGCTCTTCAACCTTTTCATTTTTCGGTACGAGCTATCCGTGGATCAGATAATGTGATGGCAGACATTTTGTCTAGATGCTCACATGATTCCACCTAACTGTTGGGTCTTGGACTTCTTAACACTTCCAACTCTACAACAGTTTTTCTTTTCTATATCAAGATAAATACACATTGTAATTTGTAATATAGTGATTGTATCACTACTATCACTACGTTCATTGATATATATATTCACCGATACTCTTTGATGATTTTTCTTCTTTGTCAATCATGTACTTATAATGCTTAAATATGAAATTGTTATATGCATTGTGTTATTGCCAGCATTGTAGTATACGTTGGTGGCACCTCCCTGGAAACATTTATGCTTAAGAGAAATGCTTTCTCTGAGATGTTGAGATGTATTCTCACAAGTCGATCTATGCTTCGACTTTACCTTAATTTGAAATTATAAATTGCTCTTATTAGTCATCTGCGCATTATTCGTGCGTGGTGAGCCTATTGTATGTTGCTCTCAGATGAAAAAAAAATTTCATTTTTTTTCCCCGGGGGTTGCGGTAGTCTGTTACCAACAGATTACTGGTGACAATGTATATTGTTGTTATAATATTTATCTGTCGGAGGGAAGATATTTGTTTTTAGAATCAGGATGCTTTCCTGGCCAAAGATATATCACCCATGATTGATTGATACTTTTGTTATATGGGTTATCTCCCTTGGAGATCGAATTTGGCGTATGAATCTGGATTTCGTTAGTGTGTGCCTTGTTGGGCCAGAAAACAGATTGTTCTTGCTTAGGTTTATGCAGGAATGTTTATGGTCCGAGTCTATGTTTACTCTGTGTCTATTTCAGACGATTCGGTCTTATATCGTGATATCTTGGTATGTCTAAGTGGAACTATTTTTCCTTGTACTGAACTTTGAGGTCAGGGAGTTTACGCGCATGCCGAGAGAAAAGAGTGTCTTCCGGGATGATGGAATGCTGGGCGAAAGCCATGTTGAAGACGATTCCCCAGTCTGTGATCTCAATGATTTGTTATGGGGAAGAAGATGATTTCTGATATGTTTATTAAGTCTACTAGTCCCCAGTGTTTATTATATAACGCCAGGAGAGGGGCGTATGTGTTCTGCTAGTGTTTTTCCCATGCCCAGGTAAAGAACATTTTACTGAACTTTTGTCGTCCTAGGCTTAGTTGGGCAAATGTCTACATTAGGATTATCCATATCCATATGTCGGGATGATATGTTACCTAGCAGCAATGTAGATGATTGTATGCAGCATTTAAGATGAAAGAATATGCTGATCCTTGTAGAAACATTTGTGTTTATGAACAAAGCTTCTATTGAAGATTTGCTATACATCCGTATAGTGAGCGATGCTCAAAAGGGAACCAGAAGCCATTTTTGGATCCTGACTTTGTCGATCATCAATCAGAGAACGGGGATGCCCCTTATTATCAGGTGATGATTAAGAGATCACAGTTATAAAGAAAACCCAATACTGGTGGGTTAACATTATCTTCAGATAGATTTGCTGAACTTTACCTAAAGGAATCTTCGCTAGAAAAGAGGTTCTGTCTAGGAGTCAGGCTTGAACAGTATTTATTAACTGACACGCTCGGTCAGTAAGGCCTGATGATTATATTGATAAACAGTGGAAATCTAAGTGCTTGTCTACAGATGTTCCATTGTGATGTTATTCAACATGAATGCTAACTTAAGATGGTAGACCATTGATCAACAATATGCTATTTATGTCGACCTGTGTTCCTGTAACTATACACGTACTGTCTAAGTGTGTGCGTCCTATTAAACAGTATGAAACGACCACAGTAGTCCAGCCATCCTTGACTTCCACCTGTGATTGGAGTGAGTGTCCTGTGAACCTGTCGAACTGTCATCCATTCGCGTTATCATTATTGATGTTTACACTCACACATTGCATCAGAATATACGCACTTAACAGTACACCTTGTCAGGGCCCCAACAGTCGGTAACCTGACCCATTTACAGAACATTGTGACTGGACGAGCTATATCACACAAAAACAGTCCATGTCAATCTGGTGCAAGAAACAAGATTTATCATATATGAACCTCTTAAGTTTTCCCAGTTTATCACTAAGATAATAATGATGGCTCTGGTGTTAAGAATTAATTTAAAATTAACTTCTCCAAGAAAACTTTAACTGATCGGCCTAGGACAATTAAACTCAATAAAGTACCACGCTAATAACTCATGCTTACCAACTAGAATTTTCCCACTTAAGGCAATCGACTTGACTATGGTACGCGGCTGGCAATTTTCATTAGAGAGGCCGACTATGAAAATCAGTGAGTATTTATATCAGACTCCCCCACGCTGCAATAGCCTGATGTCATTTGCGCGGCTTTGTTCTAGGCCAATGATCGCTCTGCATTTCAATGCAGTTTGATCTCGGCCAATAAAATTGTAAACAACTATGACTCATCCTGTTACTGCTAGCCAGTATTACGTACGTGGGCAAAGGTCATTACCTCCATCCCCCATTTAGACAAAGAAACGGGAAATAGTGCTCAGTCCTCTACTGCTAAATGAAGCAAAAATGGCCGAAATAGTTTAATTCCCGAAAATACGTCTATGTGCACGCAATAGCTTTAAGGAGAAGAACACTGATGCAAATCTGAACTAGGCTCTACCATCCTCCCTCTAGAAAAATACTGCAACACTTCTCTACACAACAAGACTAAACTTGACTACTATTGATAGAGAAGAACCATAATGCAGATAACATAAAACTCCATCGTAATCCCTCCTAGAAATAGTGATAGTAATGCAAGGGCCTATTGAAAAAAATAAATTACAGTAGAGTATCACGAAGAGGTCGCCTCAAAATCCATCTCGTGACAATCGGAACCTCTGGTGATGTTCTGCGGTGTGTTCGAGTTTTGCGATTGCAGAATAGTGTGTAAAAGAATCTCTGCCTTCATAAAAAAACAAAAAACAGACAATTACAAAACTAAATTAGGCATGGTACGTGAGCCCAGCAATGTTTATGAATATAAGCCTCATGCTCGCTGAAACTAAATGCATTTGAAATAATCTTACATTTTTGTCGTCCTTTGAAACAAGATTTAATTTCTCTCCTTCCCTCCTTAGGTCAGTGTGAACAATAACCACTTCCAGCTCCCCACACATAATTTCTGGCCTTTCATTCCAATAATTGACGTCACATCGACCTTTGTACCACCTATCGTGCCCAAACGTCCCTGGCCACCAAGCACCAATCGTAAGTACTCTATGTAAGTCTTAAGTAAGTCAGTAACAGCGTCGAGTGATAGACGATATACACTGTATGTGTCTTTTTTTGGGGAATCGGGTTGTGTCGTGTGGTAGTCAATCTGTTTGTTCTGTATTGTCAATGGTTGTGTCTTGATACAGTGTCCTGTGCTGGTAGGTGGCTGTGTCTTAAGTAATCGACATGTGTGTCATATGTAAGTCGGCGGTTGCATCGTATCTTTGCTGTTTGGGTGCTGTCTACATAGGCAGAAGCAGGTTCACACAAACGCTCAAATAATGGTGTCACTAATTCATTTTGATTCCTAATCTACAATGATCTTTGCTTATATTTGAACAATGCACAAGTAGAGAAGAAGCTATAAAGAGAAGATTTACAGATTTACTAGAGTTAAAGTTCTGCCGGGGTCTTTCGTGCGCATGAAGCATTGTACTGCAAAGAAACAAAACTGGTACCCCCGTACAAGTCTGTTGTGGAAGAATACTAAGCTGAAGAAGCCAGTCTAGCAATGATCCTGCGTGAATCATTAGATGAGGTAGTCAATAATCAGACCGCACTAAAAATTTAAAGGAAGTGGAAAGTGATAGAAAGCTGCAGGAACTGACCACAGAACTCTGAAACTAAAGGAGGTGAACGGTTATACGGGTTGGGGGGTGGTTATGGTGACTTGAGTGTGAGGATGCAAACAGCAGTGACAACATGCTCATCAAGGTCAGCTGACTAAACAGGAAGGAGCTCTACAGAGCTCATTGAGACTGAACGATATATCGCATACAGCACCACTAAGACCAATTTCATTATTTAAAATAAAAAAAATAGGACGATCTTCTACCATAGGCCGAAAACTTTGTGAAGTGAGGAAAATACACGATGCCTAGCAAACTCTATGCCAAGAGAAGCAACCATGAACTTTCTTAGAGCTGGACAGTCTCACTATTCAAGCACACATTAACCTGCCAAATATTCTGGATGGTGCAAACAACTCAGAAGTGGCAGTTGACCTACCTTTGTGATGAATATACCCTGAAGCCTGTAGAAAGTATTAAAATTATAGTGATCTATTCCCCGTTATCACACCAATTGGAATGACTGAGCTGACAGAACTGTCTGAATCCAAATTACATGACCAGTACAGTTTCAAATGGCCAAATATATAATCTACTGAAACAGGTTGGTTAGAAGGGACCGCGGAGGAGAAAGAAGCTGCCGAAAGGGCCTCGTACTGACAGTGCAGCAAGAGCAATCGACATTGGATACAACAAAACCACCTTACATGGGCAGAAAGAAAAATGTAATCAGGAGTGGAGTAAATAGCCAAATCGGAGATGGATTTCAATATTGCTGGGGAAATGCAATACAAAACAATACATTAATTCAATATAATTACGCCAAACAATAAAATAAAATAATAATAACACTGGCTAACAAAAAAAAAATAATTTTTTCTTTCTCTAACATTTCTATGTTTTTCTGGTCAATTTTAATGCGCTGTTTTTAAATCTGCAAACCGTTTTTCTCTATCAGGTCGGGATATCTAGAAATACGCAATTGAAGTTTTTTAACAATGCATACAGTATTACATCATTCGTACAAGAAGTATAACAATTATGTAGGCTTGAATTTCTTTGCAGTCGACTTTCGTCGGTGAATGGCATGTGGTACATCGCGATGAAGCATCCAACAATAATCGGCAAGCATGGTCACACTCCACCGTCCTTGATAACGGGACTCCATTACGGCGATATCTTGATGCAATCGTTCTCCATGTTCATCGCTGACTTCGCCAAGGTTGTCAGGGATAAAGTCAAGATGCGAATCGAGCAAATGGATTTTGAGGGACATGTTACAGCCCATAATTCTGTATGCATCTATGCACTGCTTAACAATATGCACATAGTCGACTGATTTGTGTTTTCCCAGAAAGTTATCGACGATCGATTTGAATGCCATCCATGCGCGAAGTTCACTACCATGTAACAAGTTCTCGAATTGTTTGTCTGCAATAACTTTCCTAATCTGAGGTCCTACAAAGATACCTTCCTTTATCTTTGCATCGCTAATTTGCGGAAACTTTTCTCGAAGATAAGTGAAAGCTTTGCTCGTTTTATCTAACGCTTTTACGAAATTCTTCATGAGCCCCAACTTTATATAAACGGTGGTAAAATGATGCTGTCTTTGTTAACTAATGGCTCGTGTATTACATTTTTATGCCCGAGCTGCATACGATCCCTGATAGGCCACACCTTTCTTGCATAATGTTCCTGTCTGTTGCGGCTGACCCATTCACATAGGAAGCAACAAAATTTAGTATACCCAGTCTGCATGCCCGTGAGAATTGCAATGACCTTCAGGTCTCCACAAATCCGCCATTGGTAGTCATTGTACTTTATTTTTGCCAAAAGTATAGCCATATTGTCATAAGTTTCTTTCATATAAACAGAGTAGGTGACTGGAATTGATGAAAATAAATTTCCGTTATGCAATAACACGGCTTCTTGGAAGAGTCGATGGAAAATCGCCATTCGTTGACTATGTGCTCATGACCGAGGTGCACCGTTAGACCGTTTACATCTTTGCAATAGCAAATGTCATCATCCATCTCAAAGTATTGAACAAGTTCTCTGTGTCTATGATGAAATTTAGATATCGGAGTATTGGGCGCTAAAAGATTCCATTCTTTGAGTCGCGAACCGAGTAATTCTGCTTGTCCTTTGGTAAGAGCAAGATCACGTATTAGATCTGAAAGTTCTGAATGGTTAATTAAGTGAACACCATCATTCACTGGTATATAATCCGAGTCAGAATTAGTTTCTAAAGCAGGTAAACTATCACTTTCTGATGGTTCATTCACGTCCAACGGATATTGTTCTGGTGGAACTGAGATCGGACACGTGATTGGATCATGAGGCACTGGTTTCGAAACCGATTCAATATTTGGATAAACCACAGACTTTCTAGTTTTAAAAGTGAAACCATGGATATTTGTCAAGCAGAAGTAACAATCAGTAGCGTGATTTGTCGGTTCACGCCATATTACTGGCACTCCAAAAGGCATCGACTTATGCTTCGGCGATTTTCGTAACCAACCTGCCAATGTATTTGCACAAGTCGAACAAACTGCATTTGGCTTCCAAGATTTATTTGCATCATCAACTTTCGAATTGAAATAAAGTTCATATGCTTTCTTTAGTAATGGTGTAAAGTTTTTCTGGTGAACACGATCGGTAAAATATCCGCATATGTAACAGAACAGATCAGCCGAATTTCTACAACCTCTAGAAGCCATATTTCACTCAGAATTATTTCAAAATACAGTAACTATTTGAAAAATAGCGTAACATATGTCATGCATCTTTTAGCAGTATAAAAAGTAGAATTATTTTGCATTTTATTAATTTTTAATAAGTTATATAGTAAAAATGAAACAGAGCAAATAACGGTTTCCCAAAAATATATTTATTCACAAATATCTTAAGAACCCGATGTGATAGAGATAAATGGATTTCAAATTTGAAATCAGCGCAAGAAACTGACCTAAGAACACTTATTCTTATATAAGAAAGAAAAATGTTGTTTGTCAGTGTAATATAAAGAAAACTTGTTTTCTGCTGAAAATGTTATACACCATACCTCGGTACTTTATGTTTGCTGCGTTCCCACGGTACTTTTCGTTTTTTAAATCATTTTGGAAGGGGGGTAGGGGTTCTACGTATTGTTTTGCTATAATAGTGATCCATCTTTTCAGCTACCTGTGGAGCAAACTCATGTCAAGCCTTCTGTCCTGGCCATCGGTTCTAGGTTTTTCCTTGCTTTCTGTATCCCCTATGTCTATTCTCTTCTCCGTCTATTTCTCCAAAGCTTGCGACTACAGAGGTACTGCCTTTTAATTCTATAAACTGGTTCCCTCCGTGTGTATCATACCTAATGCCAATGTCTGCTCGTCTCCTGTTCCCTTGGTATATGTCTGGATCTTCCCTTTAGTTCCACATTAGTAAATGTGTCATACCATTTCAATCCTTCTATAAAATCTAACGTTCTAATTGTTTTTGTTGATCTCCATGTTTCACAGCCATACAACGGAACTTGGCGTGACATGTGAGTTTATGGTTCTAGTGTTTGTATTAGGCTTGATCTGCTTTGATTTTATACACTTCCAATGCAGTGAAAACTCCTTGCCTTCTGTGTCCTTATTTTTATATCATTGTCGGTTCCTCAAACTTTGCAAGTCGCTGCGATATATTTAAGAGTTCACATCTTGGAGGGTTGTATCTCCAAGTACAGTCCAGCTATCATCTGCTGCAATTATTTTCATAATCTTTATCTTTTCTCTGTGTATTTTCAAACCCAATTGTTATGACCTTTCATCAAGTATTATTACTCTGTCTTGCATGACGGTTATGAGACAAGTGCCAGGCCGTCGGCCCAATCTAAATCGGCATGATGTTTTGTAAGAAGTCACTGTATTCATTTTCTGTTCTTTGATGTTGTTGTTTTCATAACCTGGTTTATAACAAGAAAGGAGAGAAACAGCAACAAGTGGCACCCTGTTGCATTCAGTACTTATCTTACATGACTTTATAAGTTATCCTTCATGAAAAAATTCTACATTTCTCGTCTTCGTACGTTTTCTTCATTAGGTTAATGAACTTAAAGTGAATTCCATTATGCCTTATATTTGCTACCTTCCCATGGTACTTTTCGTTTTTTAAATCATTTTAGATTTAGAGCGATTCTCTGTCTAAACTGACGAATGCCATTTCATTGTCCACAAAAGAAATGTAAATGGTGAGTTCACATCCTCGCTTTGTTCAACTATGACGCTCAGTGTAACTATGGAGTCTGCTTTATTGAAAACCTGCTTATTGTTCTCTCGTCTGTCTCTTATTCCCCTTGTTTGGAGCAATGAGCCACCACTGCATCTGGTCCCTAGTCAGCCTGCCCCAAAGATGTCATGTACTCTTACAGCGGTGGTTTCTGTAGTCATTATTTTACATGACGAGATTGCCAGCTCCATGCACTACTACATACATGAGGAAGAAGTAAGTAGCCCTGTTCTTCCTTTATCTCCTAAATGATTCCCCGGTAACTAGACCGGGCAGAAGATGAAATAGTCCGGACAAAATACAGCGTTCCATAAATACTGGACAGTTTGACATCATGCCATTGAAAGAAGTCTTTGATTGTCTAAAACATGGTCTATGGTTTTGTAACAGTATACTCCACTATTTATGCCTTAGGGAATTTAGGACTAATAATAATTTGGTTATTTTAATCTAGCACTGACAGAGCACTAGTAGGACACAAGGAAGATCAAGAAAACGATGGCGTTCGCAGAACTTTCAGAAGGTAAGGTTACACAATTGTACAGGTCACATGAAATCCAAGAACGCCAATGGAAGTTCCCACATGCTCAATGAAGACAAAAAGAAAGATATTAAGTTCTATAACTTCTTTTTCTTTCTCAAGGGTACAACTACGGGGAAGTTTTGTACAAGTCCGTTATGTTCTTCGAGGTTCAACGTTCCGGGTGGTTACCTAATGAAAAGAAAGTCTCCTGGCGTGGTCACTCAGCTACTGATGACCGAGGTCACTATGGGGAGGATCTTACAGGCGGGTGGTATGACTGTAAGTCTGATGGCAACCTACTTTATCTGCAATGAACATATATACAGTGGTGTCAATATGCGCTAAGCACTTTTGTTTACAATCCACTCTCAAACATTATATTCGTAACTCTATGACTAATAGTTTACGACCAATAATTTAGTAGCAGTATACACTCATATTGCAGCTTGGTGAACGTATACTCTAGGCCAGATAGTTTGAAGACAATGTACACTATCCCTGACTATTATTTTCATCTGGGACTAATAATATGGTTACAATGTCCCAAATACTATAACCATTTACAAGTCACAATTAGAATACTGTAGCGAAAGGTTTTTATGATGATAGTGTCAGTAGTAGTTACTTAAAGGACAGAAGAAGAATTCTGTCTGACAAGAATGTAGTCCCAGTGTCAGGGAAGAGCAGTGGTATCACAGGATAGTCACGGCTGTGAAGGTCTCTACTTCAGAAAGTGTTCAGATGAAAGTTTGAGCCTAAGGTGCCACCTCGCAATGTAATTAACCTTTGATAATTAACAATTCAGTAAAACTAATAAAATTCAACAATATAAAGTTGACAAGCCAGAGAATTACAATTAATGAATCGTTTAATATGTATGTCCCGGGTTGCCTTCCCTGCTTTGCAGTAGTGGTCCAACAGTGGCCAAAACTCAAGAGTATCTAATATGGGCCTTCAAATGTGTCTACCTTCGCACAAGATTACTCTTGGCAGAGTGGTAGATAGAAGGATAATGGTGCTTCTATTTCAAGGTAGTATTCATACAATATTTCCAAAGTCAAGAACAATGATCCATTGGCAGGGCAATTGTTAACTTTATATCGGTCCGCCGCCTTTTATGAAGAATTAAGCAATTATTATTTTAGCACGTCAAGCCCCCACCCTGATTTACTCAGTGGAAGTAAATTTGTCCAGTGTAACTTACCATTTTAGTAGCATTAGTCGCTTGCGTTTAGAGCCTTAATTGCCAGATAATAGCAGCGATAAGTTAGCACAGTACAAGGTAGTAGGTACCACAAGTAAATTTATACTTTGTGTTTTTTTCTCGTAGCGGCTTTGAGTTTTTTCCCTCCTTGTTTCTTCTTCCTATTCTTTAGTCTCAGAAGCATCCGGTTCTTTATCATGGCAGAGAGAATTAGGATGAGGGCCATGTTGAGACAGGAGGCGAAAGAGGCAGGATTAGAGCCAGAAGCTGCAAACGCGTTTATCAACCAGGAACTGGAAAGGTATGACGCGGATCAAGAAAGAGAAAGGGCCGAGAAGAAAGAAGCGGACGATCGTCAATTGGAGCAGAAGAAAATTGAGGCAGAAATGGAAGCCTGCACAGAGAGAGAAAGAGAGAGGGAAAGACAGCACGAATTGGCGCTCAAGGCTTTAGAGAGTCGGAGTGCCTCTACTTCAAATAATGGAGAGCCGTCGTCGCCCCAGTCTCAGTCATTGGACCTCTCCAGTACTCAATCTGCCCAATTAACTGCGATGTCTTTTGCTTTAGAGTCTTTTCCTAGCCCTAACGAAAAAACTGACAGCTTCCTAGAAAAATTCGAGAGGCTCGCCAATCTGTATGGGTTAGAGAGTATCCGCTGGGCACTTAAACTCTCAACGTCACTGAAAGGCAATGCTTATGGCGTATACACAAAGCTGGGAACCAACCAACATGATTACAACATGCTGAAGAAGGCCTTGCTAGAGCGGTTTGAGATGACCGCGCGAAAATTTCTGCAAATGTTCAGAAACAGCCGGAAAGAGAGCACGGAAACTCTTCCGCAGTTCTCTTCACGTCTCACGGGCTATTTGACAAAGTGCATATAATCATCTGAATTACCTCTTTCATATGAGGGACTTCTAGAAATTGTTCTTGTTTAACAGATAAAATCCACTTTGTCCAATGACACCCGTAGATTTTTGACTGAACAGGGGGCAGTCAGGCTTGAGGACATCCTCAATAAGGCCGAACGCTATAGCAATGCAATGGCCGAATTTCCCAGCACTAAACGTAAACCCGCAGATGAGCCATTTCGAAAACAAAATCTAGAGCAGTCATCCTATTCTTCCAATCCTTCTCAACATTATAACCAACGAGATAATAATAACCAGAGACCTCCCCAGGAAAAATCGAAATTCTACAAAACCCGATACCCCCCAAATAATACTTCTGATCAACCCACCAAGCCTACGTGGCAGCGCGGCCACCAAGGTCAAGGAAAAGGGAAGACCCCTGCATCAGGAACGTCTGATCAGGGCAAACAAACCGGTCCGAACCACATCGGATGTTTGCATACAGCCTCGAAAGGTAGAGTCAATGTCAGTGATTCTCAACCTGAGGGGGACCGACCCTCAACTCGAGGAACTGTAATTTTGAATGGCACCTCAACTACTTGTCTCTTTGACACTGGACAGGAGTGATGCACCCAGGACGCTTTCTATCGCACAGGTAGACATACACTCTGACTTTGTCAGAGGAGTTATTAAAGGTGCCATTATAGATGATCCTATCCACCCAGTTATCCTGGGATGTAGATATGTGTTTATTGGGAGACCAAAGGAGCCGATTGTGGCAGCGGTAACCACAAGAGGGCAAGCCAAGAATGAGAGGGAGCTGGCTCCAAATTTGTTACCGAATGAACTGAAGGAGGCGAAACAAAAGGACCCTACTCTGGAGCCCTGCTTTAGAAAACTGCCCATGGCTAAGGACCCCAGACACAACGGAGACATCTTTTCTAAGGATGGCGTATTGTATCGTAGAACGGGCCACCTGGACACGTTGAATAACCAGCTCCTAGTACCGACGCAGTACAGAAGCCAGATCTTAGAAATGGGGCACTCTCTTCCCTTTAGCGGACATATGGGACAAAACGCCACTATTCAGCGAATAAAAACCCACTATTGGTGTCCAGGAATGAACTCTGACATTATCAGGTATGTGAAATCCTGCGCCCAGTGCCAATGGGTAGCACCCAAGCACTTGACACCCCCAGTGCCCATTGGGCAAATGCCAATTGTGGGAACTCCATTTGAACGGGTTGCTGTCGACATCATTGGACCCATGGAAAGGACCAAAAGAAAGAACAGGTTCATCCTGACATTAGTCGACACTTGCACAATGTGGGCCGAAGCTGTACCGCTATGATGCAAAGATTCCAAGCATGTCGCAGAAGCCCTCGTGCAAATTTTTACACGGTTGGGATTCCCTCAACAAGTTTTGACGGACAATGGATCCCAATTCCGTAGCCTGTTAATGGACGAGATCTTTAAGATCTTGAGGGCAAAACATATCCACACAAGTCTCTACCATCCGACCGGAAATGGGCTCGTGGAACGTTTTAATGGCAGCCTCACCACCATGTTACGTAAGCTGGGTCAGGAGAAACCGGAAAACTGGGACCTATATATATCGGCTGCCTTATTCACCTACCGAGAGGTACCCCAAGCGTCTACGGGATTCCCGCCTGCTACACTTCTATTTGGCAGACCTATTACGGGGCCACTAGAAGCCTTACTTCGGTCCCTGACAGACCAAAAGGCTGACGAGACATTCGTCTCTGCAAGCAAGTATGTATCTGAGCTCAAGGAAAGGTTAAAGCTAGGATGGGATCTAGCTACGACAAACTTTACGAAAGCCCGCGCTAAACATGCTAAAAGATACAACAAATCTGCAAAAGAGAGAGAACTACAACCAGGGGAGAAAGTTTTGTTGCTACTTCCAACCGGAAGCAATAAACTTCGCATCGGATGGCAAGGGCCGTTTACCGTCCTTAAAAAGATCTCACGTACCAATTACAAGATCTCCATCAAAGGAAAGGAGAAGGTCTTCCACATAAATCTGCTTAAGAAATATTTGGAAAGACCGGTGCCATCCTCCGAGCATCTCCTGGCTGTCGCCATAGCAACGGAAGACGAGGAAGATGATGATGGTTGCATGGAGTATCCACTGCAACCCACATAATCCTTTAAAGATGTCAAGTTCGGCGACAATCTCTCACCAGAACAACAAACAGAAACCAGGGCGCTACTAAAACAGTACAGTGCGGTCTTAACGGATGTACCTGGTCGAACAAATCTCATCGAATTTGACATGAAATTAACAAACGAGACCCCTGTTCGAACCAGAGTTTACCCCATCCCGTACGCTGAAGCTGATGCACTTCGCGGAGAAATAGACAAGCTGCGACAGGCAGGAATTATCAGTGAGTCTACATCTCCTTACAGTTCAAGTGTAGTGCTGTTGCAGAAGCCCAATAAGGAAGTTCGGCTGTGTATAGATTACCGGCTACTAAACGCTGTTACGGAATTCCAGCCCGAACCTCTCCAAACTGTTTCTGAGTTGTTCACCAAGCTCAGCAAGGCATCAATTTTCTCCAAGATTGACCTCAGTAAAGGTTATTATCAAATACCAGTCAAGGAGGAAGTTAAACCTTTGCTAGCTTTCAGCACTAGTGTTGGACATTACTCATTTAATGTGATGCCGTTCGGATTGCATAACGCACCAGGAGTGTTCACCAGAATGATGAGGAAGCTGTTAGAACCTTTGCAAAGTCCCCACATCCATAATTTCATGGATGACATATTAATTGCATCGGAAACCTACGACGAACATATTGCTACGGTTGCTATGCTCCTCAGGAGACTACAGGAAACTGGTCTCACAGCCAGACCTAGCAAATGTCTCATCGGGTTTGAAAAGCTAGACTTCTTGGGGCATACTATTTCCCACGGCTGTAGTTGGCCTGTTCAGAAGAACGTGGAGAAAATAGCTGCAGCCAAAAGGCCCAGAACGAAGAAAGACGTGCGTTCCTTCCTATCACTATGTGCATATTATCAGAAATACATCGAGAACTTCAACGGACTTACGGCACCTCTGACTGACCTCACCAAGAAAGGTTGTCCTGATAAGGTCATGTGGGATCAAAAGTGCGAACATGCATACAGCACTTTGAAAGGACAGTTGTCGGCATACCCCATCCTAAGGTTACCTGACCTTAAGAAGCCTTTCGTACTGAGAGTTGACGCGTCAGGCCAAGGCATCGGGTCAACATTGTTGCAAGCCGAGTACAGTGACCCGAATATGCTATTCCCAGTAGCTTACGGCAGTCGGAAACTGAACAAGGCTGAACGCAACTACAGTGTCGTTGAAAGAGAATGTCTCGCTCTGATTCATGGCATCAGACGCCATCATATATTCGAGGAAAACAGAATGTCGGAGCTGACTTCTTGAGTAGAAACTGGTCTACAGAGGAAGAAGAGCAAACTGAAGATACCATTCATCCTAAAGTCACCAATCAGGTCACCTCCATTGTCAAGAAGGAAACATGAAAAATGGTTTCATGTCTAAAAGTGGGGACGATTGTGACGTACGTCTAGTTTGTCAAGTGAATTTTCCCTGATTTGATGGATGATTAAAGGGACTTTAGCTTTTCATAACATTAGAATTCCTGAACATCAGTATTGTTGTAACTTTTCATCAACGAAGAGTAGCGGCTATAATCAAAGCAGTCAAAGAAGATCCCCAGAACAGAGAAGCAGAAGTTTAGCATCTCCGTACGAACACTGAACCGTTCGCAAGACGGACACGAGCGGTCAGAAGAAAGCTTCTTGCAGACTTCGCACTTCTGTGGCCACCGGCAGACTTGCCCGAAAGACGGAACGCTCAGCGTAGCGGATACGATCTGAGGAATCAGGAAACTCACCGCGAACGAGGCTAGTCTCGCCGAAATTTCACATCCTCGTGCGAGCAGCCTGAGACGAACGTAGATCGGAAGCCAGTCGGGCCATCGTGGTTAGCATGGCGGCTAAATAACTTCGACTTTCTCTGGGAACTGAAGAGGCGCGAAATTTTCACACGTACCATTTATCTTGCCTTTCTAATAGATAAATACAGAATCTGAAAAGGGCAACGTTATCATTCGTTCTGACAGAATTCTAAGATTCACTAGCATATAGCTAAATTCCTGTTAGATTTCATCTAAATTGTTGGCTATTGGAGTGAAATTCTTTTTCTGTGCAGACGGTAATTAATACTTTAGCTTCGAGTGATCAGTGGTCTAGTTATTTCATATTTAGTTCACGGGATTGTGGTGTAAATTTAACCTTTTTAAATAAGCCCATCTTCAAAGTTCTAGTGCCAACTAAATGTTACATCTATAAGTTTATTTCCTAATACAATAGCCGCTTAAGGGAATTATAACTTTAATACAGTTTAGTTCTGTATAAATAGATGTGCTTTCAACTATTAACCTCACGGGGAGTTTTTTTCTTGCTTTATTAATTGAAGACGCGAGTGCAGAAAATAGTTAAACTGTTAATGTATTGCGCGTTAGATTTTAATATGATTTTATTGTATTTCATGTTTTTTCTATTGCATCCAGAATGATCTTTTGAACCTCGCATCCCAGCAATTTAGCAGCAATGAAACATCATTTAAGCAGCCATTACGCAGCAATAATATATATCTAGAGTCTTGCCGACTCAATTCGATTACTCCAGTGACTTATGAACATATTTGAAATTTAATCTTTGTGGCGATCCTGTTGGGATTCAGCTATCTGAAGTATACAGAAACAAAGCAAACCCAAAGACTATTTTAAAATCCCAATTTATAAAGTCGTTTTATAGTTATCAAACTGTAAGAAGAACAGTCAACAGTAGCAATATTTTACTCACTGCTCTATTTGTGAAGAAGAACATAGATTTCCCTGACAATGTCTGTCAAGCTTAATAATTAGATTTTACCACCCCCCTGAAGAACTTACCTCAGTGTTTTGTAGTTTGTGACATTACTGCAAAAGAAAGTTATCTCCACCAGCTGTGCCAATCTTAGACACCACACCATTCCTCACACCTAGCCAAGTGCCTGTGCCATTCTTTAGGAACTTTATCTAATAAACAAACAGTACCGTTAAACTTCAACGTCCAGCGATTTCGGGGCACTTTGTTAACTTCAACAACCCGCTAAACCTGGGCTGTACACGGAAGAAAACACTTTTACCTAAGCAAAGGTTTAGTGCTGTTTTTTCTTATATTTCCTATGAAGTGCCAGAATTCACCATTTGGTAAGTCTGTGTGTGTGTGTGTGTGTGACTGTCTGCTGGCCAGCCAAGCGTGTTTTTTTTTTTATGAAAAAGGAGATTTAATCTTTTTACCCTTATAATTAGTTCAACCTAGTATTAAGGTGTACTGTATTAATTGTACGGGATTTCTCCTAGCGGGATTATTTAACTGTGAGCATTCTCCCCTCCCGGGAAAATTGGTTGATTAAAGGAAAACATTTGATGACCCCTAGCTTTACCTTTACCCCTTATTACTGTAACCCCCTTGACTCAGAGTAATAAATTTACCATTGGGTTAAATTGCCTATCTCTGATCATCACACCCCCCCCCCTTCTCGTCCTTGGGACCGGGTCTTTTCTGTTAGTAAATACAAGCGGGAAAAGGTGCATTGGATACTTCTCCCCCCCCCCCCCCCCCCCCCCCCCTGTCATTTTGTATTTTGTAACCCCTGATTTCTGACTGTAAATTGAAATTACTTGTGACTTGATTTTATGATAATAAAAGTATTAAAAACTCTATTAGCATTTGGTGTCGGCTGGCCCAAAACCCAAACATTTCCCATATTTTGTTATCGTAGTGTGTATTCATGTATGTTGTGCGTCAGAATCACCAAATCGGTGTGTGCGCATGAGCGACTGGAACTGACAAACAACTGTTTGTTCAGAAGAGTGGTAGGAATAGTTTTGAGAGACAAATGTTGTCGTAATAAGAGACTGTCCTTACTCTTTCCCAGCCCTTGTGAATCTACTACCTCACTCTCCTAAATCCTTATTCTTACAGAGCCTTCACTATCATTCTACGCTCTAAAAGGACCAATATCCATTAGAACTCTCTCAGAAAAAAAAATTACGACAGAACCAACAGCAAAGGTGGACCCAGGCTTTATTTGGAGCAGGGAGTAGATGATGATATCATGGTGTATATATTTATTATTCCAACATTTTAGTAAGTTTTATAAGTATAAATATTTATGCATAGAATGTTGCAATTGCGGTCTTCGGCTTCCCAAAAGCACTTTAATCCGACTCAGTGGGTCCAAATTTAATGCTTAACGGATAGCGGCAAAAATTCTGAGGAAGATGAAATGGTGGATGAAAGCGTGAGTGATTATGTCAGTAGATCCGATACTTAGCAGAAACGTTTGTTTCCTTTTAGTTTTGGTGAAATTGCCAAAAGACACCGACAACAGACGGGTCTTGAGTACACGTGGGAAAGCAACCTAAGTAGTAACCCCGGCCATGTTGCAAGGGACGTGCTACTTCCTAAAAATCATAAACTCCTGAAGAGACGGAACATATCAATCACCTGTGGGAACCAACAGCGACTGAAGCAGACGCCAACTGACTCCACACCGTCAGCTAACTAACATACCAGCTCAGCCTATGGACATTTCAAATTTTGCTCTCTTATCAGCCAAAAATTAGTATCGTCCGATGATGACTAAATACATAACCATAAAGAGTTATTAAATTGATATTTTACAGAATAACCTTCAGCTAGGGGATCAGAAACTACAAGTCAATAATTTTCCTCACAGAAGGGGCGGTGAATAATTAGTTCATAACGGCTTAGATGATCTCAGTTGTTACGCTTGCCATTCTGTAAAATTCCTGTAAGGCTCCCTGAAATAGAAGCATAATTCTTCTATTTATATCTCTGCCAAGAGTAATCTTGAGCGAAGATTGATACCTTTTAAAACCCACATCCTGTTACTCGGAGTTGGACAATTATTGGAACACTACTGCAGAGCAGTGTAGACAATCCCGCTACAATCTAGGTCCATTATTATGAGATGGTCAAACCATTAAATTTTCTGTCTCTTTATATATTTAATGCAGGATTTATGTCCTACAATTTGTCTGATGTTATTATTTCTCATTCTGTCACTTCTTGTAACATTAATGGTTTTCTTAAGCATATCATCTCATAAGATGTGATATTTCCTTTCCTGTGCTTTGGTCGGAGACCATGTTTGACACCGATACCTATGAGTTGGTAAATATATACTATTTATCAGCAGTAGTTTAGTTTTTATACTGATATTTGCATGTTTGAGTACTGGTGACCGTCAGTAAGTCACTGCAATGTATGTATGTATATGAGTGTGTGTGTGTATATATATATATATATATATATATATATATATATATATATATATATATGGGAGCCGCGGTAGCACAGTGGTTTGTTTTTTTTACTAGCGCAGGGGGTCGATTTGACCATGTTTGGATTCCAAACTAGACGCGTAGAAAGTCCAGGGAAGTAGGCGTGGGTGGCGACTGCAATGTAACACATTACTCCTCGTATATGAGTGTTGTTGGTTGTAATATGGGCTATAGCTCTATAGTTATACTTCTGCTCAATAGAACGGATATAATAGGGTTTCTCCTGGGGATACTATTATATATTATATAAGGAATCTTCATAAGGAAAGAATCGAGTGGGTGGCGTTGAATATATATATTATATTTATTTGGTATGAAGCACCGGTCGCTGGACGGATAGGGTTGGGATTAGGGAATGCGCGGAGTATATTTATAAGAATGTGTGTTGTTTAATTGAGTTTGGATTATGCAATTCCGTGTTTTTATCGTAGTACTAACATCCTAGGCGATTTTTTTACTTTGGGAGGCGGAACTAGACAAATTCCTAGTGGAGAAATTGTTGGAATTGTGTCTCTTACGTCAATTGTCCCCCCGCCCCAATGTCAAGCAGCACTAGAAACTGTAAGGCTTCATGCCAAAACTTTGGTTGGTTTTTAGATCGATGGCTTTTGCTGAGTGCTTAATTTATTGGGTTATGGCCTTGTGTTTTCGTTTAGATGGCTGGTAGATCAAGCTAGCGGCACTGTACCAAGTAGACTATCCAGGACGTTTATTGTATATGTAGCAGTCCGAAATACTGTAAGGGACTGGAACTATTATGCTTTTTAAACTGTCCCCCGTTAGGGCGGGGGGTTACATTGTATCGCTAGTGTTAGAGAGATCAGGCCCGATCCCACTCCCAAGAAAAACAGTATTGGCTTTCTTAGGTTGGGCCGCCGATGTCTTAGATTATTTGGCCTAATCGAACCTCTCGAACCTTTGAAATTGTTTAGCGCCCGATATCTCATGCGTGAAAAATCAAATATGCCTTAGATTATGAAATAAATGCACCCAGATTTAAATAATTTCAGAGAATAAAATATACGTTATCTATTTTGAATGTTCGCATGGGGGGGGGGCAAGTTATGTCAAGCCAGAGTCATTGTTTCCCCTGCAACCGTGGGAGTTTGAATTAATAGGCTAGACGCAGAGAACCATGAAACAAATAGATTTTGGATTCCCATTAGTCCCCTTGCATCTCTTTGAAAATGGAGAAACAGCAGTTTCCCAATGAACCACAATGTCTTGGGTTGGGGCGCGATTGATCTCTAGAAAAGTAAATTCGTTGAAATTGGGAACATGACCGTTAAGCGCGCTACATAGGTTGTGGTTTTCTTAGATGTATAGGATTATGATCGTCTCTTATGTTGCGATCTAGACAGGTTTAAATTCATACTTCCTTGCAAGTAGGTCACGTCTCGCTGCGTTATGTATGGTTTAGCAGGTGAGGCTAGCTATGACGCATTTAAGTCGTCCGAGACTCAGAGACTATTGTGACGAGTTATCGCATTTTATAGTCCTAGTATCGTGTCAAATCACTACGAACTCGCGGATGTGCTTTCGTCTGACTAACCGTTCACTTTTGCCTCTAGCGACGTCCGAGTCTCTAACAGTTACAACAATTGTTTCGCTTCAGTTTGCATTATTTTCTATTAATTTAAGCCAATGACGTCATCGATTCAAGACAGCATTGCCTAGTTCTGCGAACTAATAGTTCTAGATTATCGACGATGCAGTGCGAGTTGATTGGACGTCGTGTCAGTCAAACGGATACATGAGACCTCAGTTGGTGTTATCACTCAGTTTTTTGTTAGGACTTGGAAATGCATTTTTTCTGTTTGCCGTTCCTCAGGTTTACACCCCCTCCCCTGTGTTTTATAGCAATGTAGCCAACTGCTATTTTTTGAAATTTTTACTATGTTAGGCAAAATATTGTACTAAATTCGGGAGCTGTGTTGGATTTACGAAGACTAGATGTGGTAAGATTTGAGTTCTTGGTTGGAATTTGTTGTAAGAAGTACAATCACTGGGTTGAGTTAAGAGATGATGAAGGAGAGGTAAAAGTTGGGATATTTTATAAATATTTTATGGCGCCTCATGTGTCAAACACAATACAAACCATTTCACCACCGGAACAGTCCTGACAGAGAACCAATACAGGACTCAGCAAAGCAGCGCAAGTTTGGGGTTCAAAGCGTTACTCATATGTAGGAACCTGACTGCAGCATGTCAGAGAATTCATTGTTATGGGACAAGTATAGAGTCGGAACCGTCACCTCGGGGTGCGATCTTGCAAAACAAAATTACAAAGAGGATTAGAGAAGGTTTTCAGAACTAATGGATTGGAGAAAACCTCAATTATTTTCATTTCATCTCAACCGGAATTTTGACTACGATTTATAATGCTGAAAGAGAAGGTGTTCTGGCACAGTAATAGAAAAAATATTGGACTGATATCCCAGATGTTGAAGAGTTTTTTAAATAAGCTGATTAGTTATGATTCCGGACTCGTCTCTCACGCGCGCTGAGTCGAAATCATTGATAAATCAGCGCGCAGGTAGCTTTATTAGATATTTAGATATTATAACAGTTTCTGATTCTTTAGACAACATGGTTGTTCGCCAGAGAACTAATTTAAAGCCTCGCTCCAAAGTACGTCATGAGGTGCGTTGGGACGGATTTTGCTTGAAGCAAGTGAAAATTGTAGTGTTATAGATGATGTCGGAGATATGCTCTTCCGAAAACCAGAAGACTATAAATTCTCACTCAGTACTACGCATATTATTCAGCTGAATTTGTTATACGATTTAAAAACAAAAATTTACGCGAAAACCTTCCACAAACGCTCACGAATGTTTTACTCACGATGAGTGTTCACAATCCGTTATTCACTCTGTAGAAGCAGCGGCATGAATTTCGCAGCGTGTGTAGTCCAACAAACTAACTTGTTGTGCAACGAAAACAGATTAGATTGTAGTAGAGATAAGAGATAATTTTGTTTTTTTTAAGCCAAATTAATTATATTCATATGATGTGTGTCTGAACAGCCCATTAGAATTTTCAAAAAGAAATTTTCAAAAAAGGTGAAAAAAAAAAATCAAACATATTATAAAATGCGTAAGAACACCATGGTTTATGAGGTGGTGGTGAAAATGGAAGAAGTACATTGCCGGTGCTTACTTTACCCTAAAACCGATCCAGAATATTTGGTTAATAACCTAAAGAAGCCAGGGGTATCCCCCATCGCATCCCGATCCAGGAAACCGCCTGGGACGACAATGAGGTACTCATCGTTATGAACCGAGATTCGCGTGGTGAAGTTTTTGGCACCAATCAGGCCAGATAGGAGAAGACGAGCCCGATTTTTGTACGATCGGGATTACCTTTTTTTTAAATTTAATCAAGAGCACGTTGTTGGTATTACTTTTTCTATCTTAATAATAAACAGAGGGTTTAGAATTATTTGGTTTGTTTTTGTTGCCCCTTGCGATCTATTTCTTTTAGTACTATGAGCTAAAAAAAAAAATAAAAAGAGGTGGTAGAGTTATGTTGGGCGGATCTGTATAAAACATAAATGCTGGAGAGGAGCGCATCTTGTTTTGAGCTCACAAGAATCAGCTAGGGGGGGGACTGGGCACCTCCTCGTCTGGGCCCTATTATTGCTGTGGCCTGCGCATACTAGTTTTAGAGCCTATTGATTTGAATCCAAACCACGGCTCATGTGGGGGGGGTGGCGATTGTTTTTTTTTCCTCAATGTTTTCGGTTGAGAACAATAACAACGGTTTTGCTTTCCACCTGTGTTTCGCAGCGCGTTGATCCCCCTTACGCCCTTTTTTTTTCCCCTTTCCGATCCTTTTGAATTTCAAAACAAACTCAAATGCGAATTTAAAGCTTTGCATCTCTACTGCCACCTTGGTATTTTCCCCTTGTGTTCGTGTACGAACATTCGAGTTGTATACTGGAGGTTCTCGTTGAAAAAAGGTGAGGTAGTGCTTCTAACTGCTTTTGGTTTTCTCTGCATCGCGCCATTATCTTCCTTGTACGGCCTTCTTCCATTATGAACCACTGATTTGAATAACTTAGTATGGACAACATGCTATTGGTGCCACGCTAAAGCACATATACATTCTCTGTAATCTCCCAAGCCCAATACGTGTCGTGTGTATCTCATATTAGACAACGTCTCGTAGATTTCATCTGTTCTTGGCACTGATGGTGGACTTGATCTCCTTTGTTTAGGTAGGAGACCCTTACGTTGACCATGCCTATTGGGGCCGGCCAGAGGATATGGACATGGATAGACCGGCATACAAACTTACACCAGAATCGCCTGGAAGTGACTTAGTGGCAGAAACGGCTGCAGCCAAGGCAGCCGGTTACGTGGCGTTCAAAGATATAGGTCAGTGTGAGACAGGCAACATGTATCAGTTCATACGAGTATATGTATATGTGTTTATGCACGAGTCTCAGTGTTAATCTTATATATATTTTTTCAAAAGTGTGTTTGTTAGTTCGGGGTTGGATCCGGCCCTGTTGAAGCTACGGTAATGACATTTTGCACAGAGCTTCTTCATGGGTCCAGGAGTGACAATGTCCACCTTTTTTTCCAAAAACTCTCATACTCGACGTCACACTGTATAAAAAGTCTATCCGCTTATTGGCAATATCGATGGCTTCATTGAAATCGGTGCACTCAGTCTACAAAAGGGATGACGTAATTGTATTATGTGTAAACAGCTTACAAAAATTATGACGTCATATAAGGCATCATACATGTTACCACCACACTATACCATGTCGTCCTTTTTGTACGGTTTACACATTTGGTCGTTTTGGTTGTTTGATTCAGGTAATTTTGCATGTTCCGCTTTTGCATTTTGTCTGTTCGGAATCCGTTTTACACATTTCAACTATTTCACTATTAAATTCTGTTTATAATGTCCGCTATGATTTTGCACCGCCCATTACCACCACCAACAGTAACACCTGATTTTAATAATGAAACACCCACAACCACCTTGCCAATAACTTGCGATGAATTCACGCTGGACGAGATCAAACAAGCCGTTAAAAGATTAAAAAATTTTAAAGCTGCTGGAGTTGACGAAATTTCAGGGGAAATGATTAAAGCAGTTAATGACAACAACCTCTTGAGAATTTTAGATATTATAAATGAAGTATGGAGAGAAGAACAACCACCACAACAATGGAAAGACAGTATTATTGTAAAGTTACCGAAGAAAGGTGATCTATCAGACTGTAATAACTGTCGTGGTATATCTCTATTATCAGTACCTGGAAAATTATTATGTTGCATGATGTTAGAAAGACTTAAATTGCATGCTGACGAAAAGATCAGAGAAGAACAAGCGGGTTTCAGGCCGAAACGATCATGTATTGATCAAATATTCACACTAAGAACAATTATAGAAGAATCAGTGGAAAGGCAATCGCCACTTATTATCACCTTCGTATATTTTCAACAAGCCTTTGATAGTCTACACCGCCCATCATTGTGGAAGATACTTACAATCTATGGTTTTCCAACAAAATATGTGAATATAATCAAAGCGCTATATGACAATGCAAGATGTTGTGTTAGAACAAATAAAGGGAATACAGAATGGTTTACAGTAGAAACAGGGGTGAACAAGGCTGTATTATGTCACCACTACTTTTTGGAATAGCTATTGATTGGGTTATGAGAAACTATACCCACAATGAACAATTGGGTATAAAATGGACAAATGGAAAATTCCTGGGGGACCTGGATTTCGCAGATGATGTAGCATTCTTAAGTTCAACACCAAGACAATCCCAAGAAGCAATAAATAATTTGTGTCATCTCTCGGTTAAAATAGGTCTCCAAATAAATGTGGCCGGGTAGGGTAGTGGGGATTGCTGTTTTGAATCGAGAGTATTAGATCTTGATTACTAGCTAGCCTGCTAGAGGTGATGATCTCTCTCTACAGACTTACAGGAATTTACCAGGTTCGGGGACAATCCTCTATGATGTTTTATTTTTAGAGCATATGGTTATTATTTGTGTTGCACCTGCAACGATTAGCTTTGGCATGAACCTTTAATAATTGCTATGATGGCTAACTGCAAACATATGATTCGTCAACAGCATTTGTGTTCAATGAAACAAATGTTTATTCAATTTCCAACAAGAACTGAGTTGAGTCAAAATGGTGACCACACCAAATTTGCATAATGGCATGTTGACATTAATAAACAAGCATAAAAAAGTCAATGTATTATTTTAATGATGCAATATTCCTTATTGCATCTCGTAATCTTTTCAAGTTGCTAAAACCATGGCGTGGCTCTTCTATCCTTTAGTGTTCCTTCGTTTATTTGTTAATGTGGTCTAGATTTTCACGTTTTTCTTATCTCTTTCATTTCAATGAAGAGCCAAACTTTCTTTATTTTCATTAGTATTTCCTTGGTTTGACTTTTTCTCTCAGCTTAAGGACCTTCATTCTTGGTAAAAGGTTCAGATATATACCTGGGTTTACAATTCTTTACCCAGTTTTCGAGCGTAGCTCCGTTTCAGTTAATGATGACCGTAGGCTCATAAACGTTATTTCATGCAGTATTTGGCAATACTTACAGTTTTCATGAACTCACAAACAAATGATTCACATTCCACATTCTAAATTAACATTTGCATTGATTGTGCGAAGTCAATTCCTCTATTAGAATATCACTGAGCAAGAGACTTTACGTCTTGTCTCCACCGCTCTAAATTCATTAATGACTAAAAAAAAAATGGCTTCATCCTCTTCTGTTCATTCCGGGGAAAGAAACCATCAGCTTAACCATTGGTTGGGAAAATCACGTGACCAATGCTTAGCTTAAGCGAAGCTACCCTCATTAATGCTTGGGCGTAAGGGATAGCGAAGCTTAGCCTAAAATAAATGCGTTGGCGTTAGGAAGCTAACTGGTTTAATTAAACATCTGCGCCAAGATTTTATTTTTAATCTTTGTTTCTATAAAATTTATTTTATGTTAATATAGCCTGTATCTTAAAAACTTACGGTATACGCGGTTACCATACAGATCCGGGGCCCTGCAAATGTATCCCGTAGGGAGACATTTGAGTATATCAATAACTAAAATCCATCCCCAAAAATTTCTAAGTTCATGAAATTTTTAAAGTTCAAAAATTTTTTCTAAGTCCAAAAATATTTCCAAAAAATTTAATTTAATTCCTATACTGGGGGTCCTATGTCTATTATGAGGTCGTTTCTATGTAAAAAACTAGTAGTGGACATCAACTTCGACAAGTGTAAACTTATTCTTCACCTCCATAATAATTTCTTCACCAAAATTTTTACAAATTGGCAACACTGCCCATACAAAATCTGCAAAAAACACGCATAAAGGTCATCCACTTAAAAAAACATGTGACGAAGTGGCAATCTCTGGTGAAGTATGAAACAGTATAAACTAATTCTTTTTGTCAGAACTTGGCTGGATTTTATCATAATCTATTACAATTTCATTCAAAAATTATAGTTGATTTACATTCTATTGGATATGGTGGTGGGAATGGTGGGTGGTGTTATCTCTTTTTCTGTTTCTGTTGGTTTGCTCCCATATATATATTTGCAAGACTTAACAAATCTTGTTTTGTTTTTTTTTTTTCTGGCGTATTTAATTAATTGTATTCCCAATGTACTCTGCCATATTTCCACGAAGGGGAAATGTCCAAAATCTCTAATTGCTAGGTAAGGGTATAAATCCATCTTTCATAGAAGAGCCAATGTTTTCATGGGGTACTCATCATTCATAAATCTTCTTTTTTTTTTCAGTGAATGAGACACTTGCTCAATAGTACATGTAGAAAACATCTCTATACATTAATATGCAAATATTTATCAGACGATAATACAACCAGGCATCATTTTTATAAGTAATCATTTTTTTCACTATTTAAAGCATTTAAATCCTCATGGCTTATCCTGATTTATTTATCTGAATGTTTCCTTGTTATAGACATTTTTTTTTCTTCAATAATAGTGTGATGTTTGTCTCCAATATCTCGTACGTCTGGTGGTGATCTGTCCATGTGTCAGTTATTTCAAATCATTCTTTCTTTTTGTCATTACAGTATTTTTTTTTTTTTTTTTTTTTCGTGAAACTCTTTCCTAGAAATATTATTTTTTTTTATAATTTATTCTTCAATGATTCTTCTTTGACTTCCCATGTACAATCAATTTTCAAACATCACATTTTTCAGCCAACCAACAGAGGAATGTGTTACTATCTTATTATGACATTATAAGGGGAAAGAAGAAAAATTCTAGGTTTCCAAATCATCAATGAATTTTCTACATTGGGTTCCGTATTACTTTAATTTTCTCTTTGTAAGAAAATTGTTATACTCTGGACAATATGTATCATGTTGTCACTCCGAGGCTTCCTTGTATACTATTTATATTTGTCTCTTTTTTTTTTTCTAACACCAATGTTATTTATGGTGTTCCTATTTCATTTGTTCTATCTAGTCCTCTGTTATCTTGAGATATTCATCCTTAGTGACTCCCTATGTTCTTATCTGCAATTACATTATGCAAAAACCATCAAACAATTATTTATGGAAACATTTATATGAGATGTAAGAACTGTTTGGGACAATATGAGATGAAAAATTATGTTGGGGTCATCACTCAAAAATGTGACATGAAAGGAAAGAAAATTATTCAATTGATCGTGAGGAATCTCCAATATTTTAAAATGTGGTCCTTCCTATTTCTCTTATTCTGTACGGGTAATTTTTCCTTATTAATTGTCCATGTATATATTTAGGTTGTGTGTTTGTGATTGTTGTAAAGTTTTGGGTTTGTTAGTCAAATTTTTTCGGGTGAGCTATTGGATCAGTATGTTTTGTGTTTACTTCAATGCATTTATTGATTGTGTATGTCCTGGTAATTTGGAGTTTGTTATGAGTTTTAGTTTTGGTCTAGTTTTCCAACTAGTTTCATAAATGAGGTTATTTTTGTTTAGGATAGTATTTGGTATTCACATATGTTTCTTTTACAAAGGCAATGTGAAAAAAAACAAAATGCGGATGTATCTCTATTTCTTTGACTTGGGAGTAGATATTTTTCAGTCATTATTTTTTTTCTCCATGATTTAATCTCTTTTTGCTGTCAAGTTGTTCGTGTGGTTCCATGGGTTTATCATAATTTCATTTGTGTTTCTTGTCTTCTGATGAATCCTTTCTTTAATTGGACTTTCTAATATGGTAGCTAATTTGTGGCAACAATTTTCTGCATTCTTTTTTGTTCCATTGTCATGGTATTTATCAAATATTTTATGTATTTCCTTGTCTTATCTAGTAACCCGATGACTAAGGATTAATCCTCCAATGTTAATGTGGGGGATTTGTGAATAAACATTTAATACAAAATCTCAGTTGTGACAAATAAGTTTCACTTAATATTTTTTTAAAAATAAATAAAAAAATAATGGCATTTTCATCAACAGAACCAGTTGCTTCTTCCATCTCATGTATTTCATTAGTGGTTTCTTGTGGCTATGGGAGTGGTTCAATGTGGGTTCAGCATATACAAATGCTGCAAAGGGTTTTTTCATTTAGATAGTCGCATGTGCAAATGTATTTCTTTATCATGGGCAAAGGCATAATCAACAAATAGGTGTATTGTTCAATCAGGGGTTTGCATATACTAATGCTCTCTAAGGTTCTTCATTAGCAGATATTCAGCATGCGCAAATGTCATTGGGGTTTTTGTGATAGGCTTGTATCAGGATCAGTGGTGGGGTGTATGATGGTAATGGTGGTGGGTTGAATTTATTTTCTCTTTTTTTTTTTTCTTCAGTGCTAATCAGGGGCTGTCAATTGTTTTACATATTGGTTTTGATCCTCAAAATGTGTGAGGGTGGATATAAACATAATCATGTCTGGTGAATGGGATGCGTGTGAATATGAGCAGTTACAAAAGTGGAGATGAATGTTGCAACATAGTAGTGTGACACATGGGTTATAGGTTAAGTCTGTGTTTACATTCTTTGATTATCAAATAACGGTTTGACTTAATAGGGTGTCTGTAATCAAAGTACATTGTATATCTGTGTATTCTTTATTTCAATAATCCAAATAATAATGTTAACTAGAATCTCGTGGGGAATGGATTTGTTTTTTTTTGTTATCCGTTTTCTAAGGCTGGAAAAAAATAACTTTCTCAGTGAGGCTTTGACATCTTAGTCGGTAGCAAGTCATTTGCATTTCAACAGTGCAAATAGGTACATGGGTTGAGAGTTGTAAATAGTTTAATAAGGGTTTGTTCACTTATGCTATGAACGTGTTCGGATTTGCGAACACTTTAAAAAAAAGGGGCGTGTGTTCAGACAGCTTTCGCTAGTTCCTCACCTCTCTAACCTTTGAAATGTCCCGCGGTTTGGGAAGCATCATACTGAGTTGGCTGTGGGAACGGGTGTGATAGGCGGACGACTCTCGAATTTGTGATAGTTGGGGACACCGAGGAATGAGAATGCGGTGATGGTTTACTGTGGTGTGGTTTTAGTATGGTGGAACAATCTGTTGGTTTTGCGGCTGGTATATTGTTTCGCCTTGATTTTTCTTCTGACTGGTTGTGCTGAACGTTTTAGCAATGGTTACAATGGGAACGTAATTTGCACACTGTTGTTTTTTGGACTAGTAGAGAAGTGGCTACACTTTCTCTTGGTTTAGCAACATGATTGCGTTTCTTCGATCCTTTCGTATGTTATAGTTGTGCTGTTTACGCGGTTTTTTGTTGTAGGGATTGAGTAATAGATTTGTTTTTATTGGCGCGTTTTTTGACGCTGGTGCTGGATGGTGCAAATATGGTAATCCGCATATGGTTTCAATGGATAGCTGTTCAATGTTGTTTCTTGTTAGGTATTATTTACCCTGTTTTCTGTAATTTTGTTCGTTGGGGATGACAAAGCTATGTGTCTTGTTCTGTTTCGTTCATAAAGTTCGCTGGTGATTTGGTTAAACAATCAGCCTTTGGTTTAGTTTCTTCAGGTTCTGATTGTTTTGATCGTGCTTATTGTTCTTGTGTATTGCAGTGTTGGAGTTTCACTAGTGTTAAACTAGAAAGGCATGTATGGGGGTTTGTGATAGGTATAGTGACGATTTATCATGGGAGAGTAAGTGTTGAGGAGGTTGTGAATTTTCGGGTTTGTGGATATAGGTGTTTTAGTGTTGTCATGTGTGGTCCGTCTGTGGATGTTTATTCATTTCTAATGCGAGGTCTTGTTGTAGTTTATTAGTAATTCAAGTGGTGGATATTTCTTCGCTTTCGGCGAGTCTCGTTGTTGTTTGTCGATTGTATTTCATCTGTGGGTGGTCTGGGTAGGTGGTCGTCTTGTAAATTAAGAGTATGTCGTCTTGACTCTGATATGGTCAGACGAGTCATGTGCTGGATGATTTAAGTTAGGGTGGTGGCTTTCTGATTGGTCTTGTATTTGTCGTACAGAGGAGGGATGGGGCCGGTTGATTGTTCGATTTTTATTTGTTTTACGTGAGCTTTTTGTGTGGTGTTGATTTCTCCGTCATTCAAATAATGAAGTTTTAAGGCGTAGTTAGTTTATGATTTTGTAGTAGATCTAACATCGGTTTCATGATTTTGAAATGCGCGTACATGTTTCTTGTAGTTATTACTCTGTCTCCTATTTTGTAGTTGGTAGCTTGGCTGAGTTTATATGATTGTTTTTGTTTCTTGTGAACTGCCTTTGCGTATATCGAAGTTGCATCTGGTGAGCTTTATACTTTTCTTGAAGGATTATATCGATGGGTCTTTCCTATGTATTTTTTGTGTGGGCGAAGGCGTGTAGGTGGTCTAACGGAAAGTTTGGTTCTCTTCGTTATAGATGAGAAAGGGTGCATTCCTGTGGGTATCGTTCACGTTTATCGGGAAAAAATTTTGGGGCCCCGTCAGAGCTTGGTTATGTTATAGGTCCCAGTATTGGTGGTTCCAATTGATAATATTTGCTAATAATATCTTGTAGGGGTGGCGTGCATGCGTACATTTCTGCCATTTGCATTGGGCTTATTAGTGGTTCTGTAGTTATGTATATTCTGTGGTGTAAGGTGGCTTTTAATGGGGTTACCTATAAAAAACTGTTTACCGTTGTCTGAAATGATTGTTTTGGACAGCCATGCCTGGGAATGAATTCTTGTAAAAAAATTTGCGTGATGGACTGCGATGTGGCATCACTGAGTGGGTAACTTTCTGGCCAAACAGAGTATTGGTCAACTATGTGCAGGAGGGATTTGTTGTGATTGGGGTGAGTGGGTAAGGTGATAAGTCATTGTCACTGTTTGCATGGGGTAATGGGAAGGTTGCATTTCTTGAGGAATTAAATGTGGTTTCATGATGCTCAAATTACTTGTTATACAGGTGGCTACATATTCTGTAATGTACTTGTAGAAAGTGTGCCAATAATACCTTTACTTTATGACATCAATGTTTTGTCTCTTCCCATGTGGCCGTTGTTATCATGAATGAAGCAGTACTTGGGGGAATTGTTGGCTGGATGAGGAATTTTCTTAGTGTACCTTTTGTTTTATGATCTTTCTATTGTTTATAGAGCTCAATGTGGGTGTGTTGTATGTATATCTTACTTTTTGTGGGTTTTTTTCTGTTTGTGAGATGATTGACAATGTTATGCATCTTTCGATTGTTCTACTCTCATGGTCAAACCTTCTCCTTGGGGCTTTTCTTCTTCTACTTGAGTGAGAATCTGAGGTATTCTTCGAAGTGTTGAAGTTATTTCATAAGTTTTCTTTAGCATTATAGTCAATCTCTGAGGATGGTGCCTTTCATTATTGATCTATTTGTTTTATCTTCAGTTTCATCATCTATTTAATCAGGATAAGTGGTTTGCCCAGGGTGGTCATTTCGCTGGGTATGTACGTTAGTGGTGTCGTAGGCTGTAAATAGTGCACTTGTCTGGTAACTACTTTGGATGTTCTTGTGTTTGGTGGCCAGTTGGCAAAGGTTGATGATCAGTTTTATAATGAGTTAGTTCCTCTGACGTTAAGTCAAACTTTTGTATGATATTGAATAGCTTTGCTTCTTTTTCGTGGTGTGTCCACGTTTTTGTGACTTTGCAAATGAATGGGATAGGAATGCAATGGGTTTTCATTTGGACTGTTTGGTTTAGGATGGGGGTGTTTATTTCTAGTAAGGTTGGAAAAACAAGCACCAATTGCGTTATCTGAGGGCATCGGCGTATCGTATATGGGTGAGAAATATCTGGATGTCAAGCAGTGGGATGGTCGTTAGGGCATTTTTTAGATACTCAAAGGATCTCTGGAAGTTTCTGTCCCATTTGATAAGCGTGATACTTGGGGGTATTATGGGTATCAAAGGCTCTGCTGCTCTGGAGTAATTGATGATGTGGCTACTATAGTACCTATTGTACAATAAACGAGGTGTTGTTCCTCACCGTTCTTGTGGCTAGGCTTTCTCTTTATGGCTTTGACGATAATCTTCATCAGGTCTGACGCCTTGTCTTTGATGACAAGCCTAAATATTTTGTTTCTGTCTTAGAAAATCACACTTTGGCAGTTTTAACTTTATTTGGTGATGCCTGAGGCTATCCAACCACCTGTTTCAACTTGCGGAGGTGGTCTTCCTTGTGCCTGCGGTATGTTTATTTTTTTTTTTTTTTTTTAGGATATCGGCTTTGTTGCAGGGCAATGGATGTGACTTTAACACTTCATCCATGAGTGAATAATATGTTGCTGAGATCATTTTAGACCAATTGGCATACCTGCAAGAAAAACTTCCATATTGTGAACAGAATGTGGATTTTGTTTGCCTCAGGTGTATGGGGAGGCACCAATAAGCCTGATCTTGCATAAGTGTTGTTAAAGGATGTAGACTTTCGAACGGTCGCAAGTAGATCGTTCTATCTGGGGTTTGGGGTAGGAATGACTTTTGTGATTGTGTTAGGGGACACGGTAGTCGCAGAAAAGCGAAGGAGCCGTATTTCTTTGTTATATCATTTGGGTGAGACATTGGGATAGGGCTCTTTTATGTTCCTGCTGTTGCATTTCATTTATAGGCTTTCACGAGTTCTCTATTTTTCAAGGGAGTATTGATGATAGGGTTTCAAATTTTTATTTTTTTTTTGGTATTGCTCCTATGTGGTTGTTTGAATGTCCATTGTGACAGTGTTAGTTTGCCTAATTATTGTCTTTCGAGTGCGAATACATCTTGGTGCTTTTCTTCAAAACGTTTCTAACGTTGCTGTTTATTCTTCGGTGGCATCAGGGTTGCAAGTAACTGAGTTTGTATTCTTTATTTATGATCTGCTATGATATTCTGGTATGTTCTTGATGCTCGTTTTCTTTCCATATTTGTGGGACATTTTTCTGCATCTTGTGATGAAAATCTATGATCATGTTTGTTGGCTTTCTGTTGCGTAGTTCTTTGCGTGTCATAGGGCTGTGCTTGGTACTGTTCCTCTCTGCAATGTACTGTGTTGCATTATTTATTTGTCACTGCAATTTACTTTTTTTTTTTTTTTATTTATATTTCTGTTTTAGTTTTTTTTCGTGTGTGCAATTTTTTTTGATTATTTCTGCCGTAACTGCGGCTTTATCTTTTGCGTACAGTTACAGTATTTCTTATGTTTGTGCTATAAGTGGCTGTCTCTTTCCAGGGCGAAAATTTTTCATTCTTTCTGTTTCAACTTTTGCTGCGTATAGTAATCCTCCTGTGGTATAGTCTATAAGAGTTCTTCTTTTCGTCGGAAATTTCAAGTGGTTTTGGGATTTATATATCACTGTTTTTGTGTTTTATTGATACTCCATGGGGCTTGTATCACTGTCTCGTCGCTTTGGATTTTCCTCCTGCAAGTCAATTTCTGGTTATCTGTGGTACTCTGTGATATACAGATTTCATCTTTTCTCTTGGTGTGCGGGGCGCAAGAATGGTAGTAATTTTTAGTCATTTCATACTGTGGACTTTCTATTCTATGTATGGACTGGTTCGTTTTGCATCTGGGTAGGGTATGCTGTGGTGTAACATAATCTGACTGATGTTGTGCATGTTTTGCATAAGAAGCTTATAACTGTTTTCTCTTTCGTGTACTTTGGTTATTTGTCTGCGATTTCGTGCAATTATGTCTGTGGGGTGGTTGAAGACAATTTGTGGGATGGTCTCTATTTGGTTTTGGTTTGTTCTTTGTGTTGGGTTTTCCACTTCGCTTCAAATGTGCTCTTTTTATTGTGGTTTGTTTTTTATGGACTATTCAATTTCTTGTTGGGATGGAAATCTTGGACTTCGAGACATCAGCGATTTCCTTGTAATTTGAACAATGGTCATCAAGTTGCTTTCTTATGTAGGGGCTGTATTGAATTGAGTGCTGGTGTTATGTACTCAGATTTTTTTACTCTGCCTTTTGCTATGACCAGGAGTTTGGAGCACCGTTATTGGAAGCTGTTATCCTTACCAAAGACGCTAGGGGATATCGTCTGGAGGTTTTGTACGTTATTGTTGACTTTGATTGTGTGGAGGTATTAGTATATTCGATCTTTTGTGTGTTTGTAAATAAAATTTCCTTTCCTAGGTAAGTTTTCTAGACATTCCTTTAGTGATGACAAATGGGTGTTCAAATTTTGTTTGTAAGGAAATTTTAGCATACTGTCCACTGAATGTAGTCTTTTGTCCCGGTGTGAAGTAGGTGTGTTTTGGGACGGTTCACATCGTATATTGTTGATCATCTTGAACAGATGGAACCTTATAAGGCTGATGGATAGCGCTTATTACAGTGCTATATTGTTGGCCCTGTATTAGACATGATGCAGGAACTGTGGTACGGATGTATGTTAGTTTCCATCATGAAACATTTCTAATATTGTTATTTGACTGGATGGCCATTGACATTTTGTTTGTGTTGTTTCTTTTGTTTTTGGACCATTTTCTGTGATTGTTTGGCCCTCATATTGGTCAAGTCTGTTTTGTGAGAGTGGCGCGGCCGTTTCATGACGCATTGAGGGTGTGAGGTTAGCGCTCTGGTATATTGTTTTCTGGTGTATGTAATACGTGGGGGGTGGTGGGGTTGTTTTGGTTGTAGCTCTCTTATGAATGGTGCATTTTGTAATTGCTATTCAGGATTTGTACCTGTTCGAGCTACAGCATGTGAAGATTCGTTCGGATTGACAGTATGGACTTCGTTTTGCCTCTGTGTGGGGGGTTCTATATTGCGAGGCCTATTCATTTGTTGTCGTGGGCGAGTCAATTGCCTTGGCTATGGTCAATTCCGTAGGTAATGTAATAATAGTCCTATATTTGGTCGGGGTTCCCTACCCTTCTTAAAAAATCAGTCACGTACGAATCAGAACCTAACAGAGCGATTTTCTTTTTTTCTTCATCCGTTGTTGCCTCTGCTAGTGCCGCAAATTTTTCCATGTCAGACAACCATCTTCTGAATTTTTTCTTGTTTCCATCGAACGGCTGAACAATGGATCTAACCTGTGTGAATTTCGCGTAGTTGTCATTTTTCTGTAGGGTTTCAGTAATTTTCTGTAGCGCTATTATTGTTGGTCCTTCCATACTTTGTCTGTCCTGGGGCTGCAGTGGTTGTGTATTTACGGGTTGGTTCTGTGGTTGTTGTTGTTGTTCCACACCCAGCTGTTGAAAATTTTCCATTAATTGATCCATCTTCGCTTCTGCTCTTTTTTTTTAGAGGACTGGTCATACGGCACCAAATTGAGATGTGTGGCCGGGTAGGGTAGTGGGGATTGCTGTTTTGAATCGAGAGTATTAGATCTTGATTACTAGCTAGCCTGCTAGAGGTGATGATCTCTCTCTACAGACTTACAGGAATTTACCAGGTTCGGGGACAATCCTCTATGATGTTTTATTTTTAGAGCATATGGTTATTATTTGTGTTGCACCTGCAACGATTAGCTTTGGCATGAACCTTTAATAATTGCTATGATGGCTAACTGCAAACATATGATTCGTCAACAGCATTTGTGTTCAATGAAACAAATGTTTATTCAATTTCCAACAAGAACTGAGTTGAGTCAAATGGTGACCACACCAAATTTGCATAATGGCATGTTGACATTCAATAAACAAGCATAAAAAGTCAATGTATTATTTTAATGATGCAATATTCCTTATTGCATCTCGTAATCTTTTCAAGTTGCTAAAACATGGCGTGGCTCTTCTATCCTTCTAGTGTTCCTTCGTTTATTTGTTAATGTGGTCTAGATTTTCACGTTTTTCTTATCTCTTCATTTCAATGAAGAGCCAAACTTTCTTTATTTCATTAGTATTCCTTGGTTTGACTTTCTCTCAGCTTAAGGACCTTCATTCTTAGTAAAAGGTTCAGATATATACCTGGGTTTACAATTCTTTACCCAGTTTTCGAGCGTAGCTCCGTTTCAGTTATGACCGTAGGCTCTAACCGTTATTTCATGCAGTATTTGGCAATACTTACAGTTTTCATGAACTCACAAACAAATTATCACATTCCACATTTCTAAATTACACATTTGCATTGATTGTGCGAAGTCAATCTCCTCTATAGAATATCACTGAGCAAAGAGACTTACGTCTTGTCTCCACCGCTCTAAATTCATACTGACTAAAAAAATGGCTTCATCTCTCCTGTTCATTCCGGGGAAAAGAACTCAGCTTAACCATTGGTGGAAAATCACGTGACCAATGCTTAGCTTAAGCGAAGCTACCCTCATTAATGCTTGGCGTAAGGAAGCGAAGCTTAGCCTAAAATAAATGCGTGGCGTTAGGAAGCTAACCTGGTTTAATTAAACATCTGCGCCAAGATTTTTTTTTAATCTTCTGTTTCTATAAAAATTTATTTTATGTTAATATAGCCTGTATCTAAAAACTTACGGTATACGCGGTTACATAAATGCCTCTAAAACTAAAGCTATGAACATTTCTAACGAGACCTTTGATATCATCTTGAACGGGGAAAAACTACAGAAAGTTGAAAGTTTCAATTATTTAGGCAGTAAAATGACTCAGGATGGTTACACAACAAGAGAAATCCATACTAGAATTGCTTTGGCAGCTAGCGCCTTCAATAGATTATCTAACATTTGGAAATTACGATAATTGAATATACATACCAAGCTTCGTCTGTTTAATTCAAATGTTATCTCAGTGTTAACATACGGCTGTGAGAGTTGGAAAATAACAAAATCATTGGAGAACAAGCTGAATACATTCGAGAACAAATGTCTTAGAAAACTCATGAACATCAGTTGGAAAGAATTCAAGACTAATCGACAAATAAGAGAAGACTCTAGGCAGAAATATGTCTCCGACTATATAAGGAAAAGACGATGGTCATATATCGGTCATGTCCTACGAATGCAAAACAACAGAATACCACTACAGGCGCTCACTTGGGTTCCTGAGGGTAAGAGGAAAAAAGGAAGACCAAAAGAAACACTCAGAAGAACAATAATAAGAGAAGGAAGAACGTTGGGCCTAAATAATGTGCAAGAGCTAAGAGGAGTGGCGTCACAACAAACAACCTGGAGAGCACTGGTTTCTGTTTTATGCGCCGTGTTTGGTGCTTTAGGAATTTATTATTTATTATTATTATTGGCAGTATTGATGGCTTCGTTGAAATCTGTGCACTCAGTCTACAAAAGTGATGACGTAATTGTATTTTTGGTAAGCAGCATACAAAAACGACGACGTCATATACGTTTTTGCTTATATTCCAAAAAGTGATACAAAATGACAAAATATGGAAAAGTAACATGTTACCACCACATTTTACATATGTCTTCCTTTTTTTATGGTTTAAACACTTGGTCGTTTTGGTTGTTTGATTCGGGTAATTTCGCATGTTACGCTTTTGCGTTTCGTCTGTTTGGAATCCGCTTTTTCTAGCACTTAATCTTATTATCTTTGTCTTTTCTCTGTGTCGTGTCAGACCCATTGCTGTGACCTCTTATCAAGTATTTTCATTTTGTCTTGCATCTGATTACGGTAATGGGACAGAAGAGCCAAGTCATCAGTAGATTCTTGGTCATTAAGCTGTTTAGTCAGATTTCACTGGATTCCATTGCTATTGTGTGTCGTCGATGTTTTTATAACTCAATCTATCGCCAGTAAAAAAAAAAATGGAGATAAGAGGCATCCCTGTCGCACTCCAGATCTTATCTCAAACTGTTCTGTAAGTATGTCCTTCATGAAGAACTTTGCATGTCACGTTTTCATAAGTTTTCTTTGTTAAGTTAATGATCTTCAGGGGAACTCCATAATACGTCATCATTGTCCAAAGTGATTCTCTATCTATACTGTCAAATGCCCTTTCATGGTCTACAAATACAATATAAAGAGGTGAATTCCACTCTAGACTTTGTTAAACTATTATTCTCAATGTGGCTATATGACCTGTACAGGATCTGTTTTGCCTAAAACCTGCTT
>JAMPIV010009549.1:0-112500 GCA_024509875.1 Oreohelix idahoensis
CCCCCCCCCCCCCCCCCAGGAGTTAGTATTTATCACCAATGTCTAATGGGTTGTTGAGCGTCTTAATAGAAATCAAGAACTTATTGGGAAGATAGGAAGATAATATGAGGATCATCCTCAGGATTGGGACAGGGTTCTTACCGGCGGCTCTCTTGCCTATAGAGAGGTCCCTAACGAACCATAAAGGATTTTTCTCCTTTTGAACTTGTCTTTGCGCTTGCGGACCGCGCGGGTTCCTAGTGTATTTACTGCAATTGATCAGATAACTGCTGATAATATCGGACAAATGACCAACACAATCTTTTCATATTGAGTATGTCATTTGCTCTCAACAAAGGAAAAAGATTATTGATAAGTCATGTAAGCATAGCAACTTCCTCATCCGGACTTTGACATAAGGCAAAAGGCAAGGCTATTTTGCTAATAAAAAGAGACGCTTACGTCAACTTTTGTCACTGGAGACAAAGCGTTTGTTTTACATCCTTGTAGGGAGAACAGACTTCCTTATTTACATGGAAAGGTCCATTATACAATAGTCCTCGAAAAGTGCTTGGGGGATGTCGACTATGTTGTCTATATTGATAGGAAGGTATAAAACCTTTCCCATATTAAATATGCTTATCTGATAATATCATGAACGCCCCAGACTATTTGCCAGCCTATTTTCCAGGCGATGGACGATTCCTCCACACCAACAAGGTCCCATATCTCATCCCTGTCATTATACAGAAATGAGGAAACTACTTTTTCGGATGTTAATCTTCCTGTGATTCCACTTACTTCTACGGAAATCATGGAGAAACGTAACTATTTTCTTCTAATTTGTCTTTAGATGAACAGCGACAAGTATCTTCTATGCTACAAGTATTTCAGGATGTTCCTTACTGACAATCCATGAACACACACATCTTTGTCATTGAATATGACATTATACTTACTGATCATAATCCCGATCAGAGTAAGACCATATCCTATTCCTATTCATTTCCAAGCACAAGTCGAGATTAGAATTGGATTGAAATGATTACACAATTGAAGATTAATTGAACCATCCCACTTCAGCATACTCTTCGTTCCATGGTTATTGTTTCGAAAGAAAGACAATAACATACGCCTTTGCGTAGATTATCGTAAATTGAACCAAGTTACGGAAAAGTTTGATTTGCTGAACCTATGCCTTTATTAGAAGAAGATTCTACTTACTAGGCTTTTCTTAACTCATCGTTTCTTTACTAAACTTGACTTGTCGAAAGGTTATATTGCAAGTTCCGTTAAACTGAACGCCGCCAACCCTTTCACTGCTTTCTCAACACCTAGGGGTTTGTTTCAGTGGATTTTTATGCCTTTCGGGCTTATGAACGCCCCCAGCTACTTTCGTATGCATGATGCGTCGAATTCTCTCATATCGATCAGATGTCATTGCATACTTAGACGACATCTGTCTTTTCAGTAATACTTGGGAAGATCAACTATTTGGATTTGAATGAATTACTATCTACTCTCTTACGCGAGCATAATTTTGACTGCAAAAACCCTCTAAAGCCTATGTTGGGTTTAGTGAAATTTCTTTCCTGGGTCCCATCGGTGGGGGGGGGGGGGGGGGGGGTTGGTCATGGTCTATTGAAGACAGAGGACCCAAAAACATTTCTAAGATATTAAATATCACAGTGCCTAAAACAAAAAAAACAAGTACGTAGTCTCTTGGGATTAATACATTTCTACGGAAGATTCATTAAGAATTATCCTCTATCATGGCACCACTCTCAACCCTATTGAAGAAAGGGTCTCCTAACCATGGTGCGCTGGTCTCAGGAATGTCAAGCTTCATTGGATCAGATTAAGAATTTGTTCTCATCCCCACCTATCTTAAGACTACCTATTGCTGATAAAGACTTTTTGTCCTTCGTAGTGATGCCTCTTCCACTGGCATTGGAGCGGCACTAATGCAGGAATATTCAGGAACTCTGCATCCTGTAATGTATATTTCTAGGAAGCTGAATGCGGCAGAAAGAAAGGAATTTACTCGGATTTAGACCGTGAATTATTGGCTTTGGTTTGGTCAATCCTTAAGTTGCAAAGATTCCTTCTTGGTGCGCATTTCATTGTGGAAACAGACCAAAAGCTCTTACAGCTATTCAGTGTAAGAACTTGAAGAGCTCGAGATCTACTCGATATGCTATTGCTCTTCAACCCTTTTCATTTCACGGTACGAGCTATCCATGGTCTGGATAATGTGATGGCAGACATACTGTTCTAGATGCCCACATGAGTCCACTTAAGTCTTGTGTTCCTAGATTTTCCCTAATACACTTCTAGACTTATGTCTCTTCAATATAACAATTTATATTAAACATTTGTTATCAATCTTAGAGTGGTAAATTACTTGTTTTCTTTCTCTATTACCATCTTTAGTGTAATGGAGAAGGTTAAGTTGTCCATAAAATAAAGGTGAGAAAATTAATGCGGCCACATGTAACATTAAACATGTATTAGTAATTATAGTACATTATAGCATGTTGCTAATTGTGTCATTTGTATTGTTCTCAGTGCAAATCTAGTACCAGGTACGAAGTGCTTTGAGAATCATGACGATGCTACTTATGTTGATCTTTCAAGATACAACATTCATGTATACTATGTGGATGCCATCTTTCTATTAGTTTAGATTGGTACATTTGTATTCTCATATGTATGTATTATGACGTTACAAAAGTTTGTTATGGCTTATCCATTTAGATAATAGTCATTATATGGCATGATACTTCAATAGATTTATGTTGATATGACTGCTCCATTCATGTTGTCATTCGCATTGCTATAATATTGCATTTTTTGAGGAAAATATTTTCTCTTATCTTGTGAGATGAATTTTTGTTCTCACTAGACGCGCTATTGTGCGTCGATTGGGTCTGATATTATGTCGTTATATTTACGAGGGGCGTTCAGAAAGTAATATACCACATCATTTTTCTCAGCTAATAATGAAGATAGAAGCATGAAATTTTGCACACTTCAAATATGGCATGTGCCAATTGTGTGCAACAAATTGCACCGCAACCGGCCAAATAATACGACTGCCCTAAACCGTTGAAATGGAGCGTGTTAGCAACTTGCGTTATAAACAGCAAATTGTGATAGAATTTCTCGTTGCAGAGAAGGAAACTGTTGTGAACATTCACAAGCGACTATGTGATGTGTATGGAAGTTTTGCATTCGACAGGAGTACAGTCAGTCGCTGGGCTAGGTTCAGAGAATCAAAGAATCAGGAAGTGGAGATACGAAGCTGCTTGATCGGCCGCGCTGTGGACGTCTTGCCACAGCCACGCAGAAATGTTGAAATGCGCTGAGGGCATTATTCTTACTGATAGGCGAGTCACTACTCAACAATTGGCCTTACAGCTGTCAGTCAGCATTGGTAGTGCAAATGCAGTTATAAAAACTCTCGGATTTTCTAAGGTTTGCGCAAGATGGGTTCCTCGAAGTCTCACAAATGACCACCGATTGCAAAGAAAAGCAATTTCTTCTGAATTGTTGGAGCGTTTCAATGCTGATGGAGAGAACTTTTTGGCTAAGATCGTTACAGGTGACGAAACCTGGGCACATCATTTTGAACCTGAGACAAAAAGACAGTCAATGGAGTGGCATCATCCGCAATCACCACGAAGAAAGAAATTCAAGACAATTCCTTCAGCTGGAAAGGTCATGATCACTGTCTTTTGGGACATTGAAGGTGTGATTCTTGTGGACGTTATGCCAAGAGGAGAGACAATCAATTCGCAAGCTTACATTAAGACATTGAAAAAACTCAATCAACGTTTTCGCAGAGTTCGGCCGCACAAGAATCCAGCAGACCTGCTTCTCCTTCACTACAATGCGCGCCCTCACACAAGTCTGGCAACACGGGAAGCAATCACCAAATTGGGTTGGACTGTACTACCCCATCCACCCTATAGTCCCGATTTGGCACCCTCTGATTTTCATCTATTTGGTCCACTTAAAGATGCACTCCGTGGGACAAGGTTTGAAGATGATGAAGGAGTGATTCATGCAGCGAAGAAATGGCTACATGATCAAGACAAAATCTGGTACGGGCTAGGAATACATGCACTTGTTTCGCGCTGGCATAAAGCCGTACAAGTTGATGGGGATTATGTTGAATAATACCGATGTTTACATGACATATCCATGTATATTGTGTATAAATTTCATGCTTTTTGAATAAACAGCTCCTGAGAAAAATGATGTGGTGCATTACTTTCTGAACGCCCCTCGTATATTGATCCTTTCATCGGCGCATCATTCATGCGTTATGAGCTTGTTGCATCTCGCTCATTGATGTATTTCCAAAAAAAAAAAGTTTCATTTTTTTTTATCCGGAGGGTGCGGTAATCTGTTGCTGTCGTTTTGACGGGATCATAAGACGTAAATCTATTTATACGTTTTGATGATCTAAGTTACAGAACTCTTTATTAACTCCCTGGGACAGGTTGATTTAGGGTTATCTTCCCTTTGTTAGTCATTGTAGTTGACCTGTCTTAGAAGCGGGGTGAGCTGTTCTTAGTTCTGTTCTGTCTACGCATGCGCTAGTTTTTAGCGCGAATCGAGAAGACTTCCGTCTGTGAGTGATGAGCTGGCTTCTGACCGGACAAGATGTCCGTTGTTTCTTCTCTGCGTTATCTGGGGAAAAGTCAGTCTTCTGCGTAACTGTGATGTCAGTGATTCTCCCCAGGGTGATTCTGTTCGTCTAGAGTGACAACAGTGGTTGTGTTTTTCTAGGATTCTGTCAAAGGTAAAATGTACTTTATTAATATGCCAAGATTGCAGAACATTTAGTATGAACCTGTGAGTAGCGCTCACAGTTCTTGAGATCCAGAGTCCCTTATGTGTGCTTGATATAGCCAACCAAGATTATACGTCTAGCTATTTAACAGAAGCCAGTAAAGAGATTATTTTGAAACCCGCATGATGGCGGTAGGTTCCGGCATAGATGATGCCTGCCTTTGAAGAATACACAGTTGTTCATCACTTATTATAGGCCCGACATTTTCGGCTGATAGCTTGAGCAGAAGAAGAAGTGTCTGGCGTGAGAAGCCATTTGAAGTCTTGACTGTTGTTAAACAAATTCATAGACTTTGATGTTATTAAGCAACTACATTTGTTACAAGACCACCTGACGCGTTTAGTCAGAGGCTCTGAGCTACCGTATGGAAGAATGTAATATATTCAAGCCAGCGTTATTAGCATCATACCTACGAGCTATGCAGGAATGATGATACTCGATATTCATAGTCATTACTACACCTGAAATGTCCATGTTCCTTGTTCTACTGACAGTGTTGTCCGTCAACGTACTGTCACCATAATAAATGTTGAAGAGAAAGTCATTTGCATTAACCACATCTATGACTTCTAAATTTTATGGGAGTGAGTTTGTGTGTCCTTGAATAAGAGCCTATACGACTTCGTGTCCTCGATCTGCTGATTACACACACCATTACTCACTACAACATCTTACTACTTGTTCTATACATCTGAGAAACATGTATGCTGTTCGTGTGTGAGTGACTGCACTACATCTAGTCAGCGCCTCAGGCTGGTGACCTAGATACTTCGCAACACTGAACAGTACAGGTGATAACGACACGCCCACTGATAACGACACGCCCACTTTACGACACTTTCAAACACGATACAATAAACAGAAAGTAACATCTGGAAAAGTAACAAGCGTTTCATCTTATGCCCAGTTTGATGGGGCTATAAATATATGTATATATATATATATAGATATATATATATATATATATATAGATATATATATATAGATATATATATATATATATATATATATATATATATATAAATCAGCTCTTCACATCATCTGGGAATACGATCTTTACAGTAAGGTATAAGGACATTCGAGTCCAGAATATATGTGTAAGCGCTTATCCTTAAAGCGCAGAGATTTAAAATATAATACAACGCAGTGTGTATATTAAAGTTAATGAAAACGGTGGTAGCATTATGATGGCGTGTGTAGCGAAATTAATAAATGATACTCAGCCAGAGATTTGAAAAGGAATAATATATGAATAAAAGAAAAGCTAAAGATATTTTAGCATAATTGTTTGTTCGCTGCATAATATTTCTTCTTCTTCGTTCACCCTCAGATGTCAACTTGAATAAGTTCAAAGAAAGCAGTGGTCAGCCTGAGGCTTTTGATATCTCCTTAGATTTTCTCCAGGAATGGTACTGGTGATGGCCATATGCGTCTTCTCTGTTCCTCATATGTTGGGCACCTTTGAAGCAGGTGTTCGGCAGTAATTTTACCAGTGCCACAGTCACACTCATCCGTAGTTCCTATCTTTAATTTGTTGAACAGATGGTATCTCAATCCGTTATGACCAGTGCGAAGTCTGAAGATTACCACTTGTTCACTTCTGCTGAGCTGGTAATATGGATCATTTTTTGTGTGGCCTGGATGCTCTTCTTCCCACTTGTGCCTGTATCTGCGCTTGATAAAACTCTTGGACTCCTCATAGGTTATATTTGTGTCCAGCTGAGGAAGTTTTCCCCCTTCCTTTGCCAATCTGTCAGCCTCTTCATTTCCAGGCTGCATAATATTTGAAGAAGATAATATTTGGGCGCTGCTGTAACTCAGAGGAGTCAGAGTGATTAAATGACGGTTAAAATGACCGAGCTAAGGTCAAATAGATATGGCTGATAGACATTGTGAAATAAGAATCACACGTTTTTTGTTGTCCACTTTCCATGATGTGAAGATGTGTTCATGAATGTATTAAAGGATTCAGTCATCGATCAGGTATTCTGTCGATTAACTATTCGTTATGAAAGTTTATGCCACCACCGTTGTGCAGTTCTGGTCTACGATCAAGTATTATTGTTCAACCTTAATGGGTTTGAATTCAACATACACACCAGACATATATATTGAGATGAACTCAGACAACCGAATGATGGAATATGAAATGAAATAATATTTAATGCTCGAACATCCATCACGGCTGTTTGCGAGCAACGTTTTAGTATTTCCTGACCGCGCTATTTATAGCTATCGTGACAGAGGTCACGTGGTCAACTTCCTAAAGGGAAAAAAATGTGGCGGTGTTTACTTTTGATAGGGCTTAATTAATGCTTTTAGGCTACTTTATTATTATAAATACTGGCTTTAATTTTGCGTAAAGCTAGACTAGAAATGATAGAGTAAATTTTAGAACAAGAACAAACATTTTATCACAATTAGAACAGAAGATATAATAGTCTGAAATAGTGTAAAATTTACGTTTTTTTAATATTTTGTTATGGTTTGTTTCTAATGCAATTTACACTAAAATGATCACAATCAACATGCATAACAAATTACAGAAATCAAAAGTAGAAAACCTGCAGAAAATGGATATCATAGTTTTGTTTTGGTTTCATGCATCAAACATCAATTATTGAAATATTAAATTGCAAGTCCACATTTATTACCTTAAAATAACACACCCAATTGTCTCCAAAACATGAGAGCTAACAATTATCTCAATCATACATCACGATGGTCATTTAAAAATGAGTATGGTCATGAGTAAAACGAAATGTTCAATTTAATAAATAAAACATACAACTATTAATGATTTCCACACTCTGTTAATTCTGTCACTCTCACGCAACAACTGCCATAATTTGCTCTAGCCCCAAAATTTCGCTCAATTATCATTCACGCTTCCTTTTTTTTTATAGGAGGAATCTGTACATTCACAGATGGAGAAATTTGTAACAAATGAGTTTCCATTATAAATTTTAATTGTGAAGTTATATTTTTAATACCGCTGACGCGTCTTTCAAAATTTTCTGTTTTCTCTCCTGTGCCCACGTAAGACCTACTGTTTCCTTCATGGCTATTGCTAATTCTTGGGATATTCTAACTCTACTTTCAATGCCTGCTTTCCTGCAAATTTCCTGACGTGATGTTTCTGAACAGCTTTGTAGTTCATGTGCCTGCTGCAGGTCTAGTGAGTCAGTTGATGTTCCAGCAGTATGTTTCCTAACAGTGTGGAGAAATTGAGATCGCTTACGTTTTGTTGGCATTCTGGTGACTGATGTTTCTCTTCTATGTTTAATTAGTTTTTGTAGTACAATAGGCTGTCCTCTGGTTTTGCATTTTATGATATTATTTTTTGCTGTTTCTAGTTTTTTTCTAACAAAGATGTGAATAGGGTTTCTTCCTCTTGTATTAGTGGTTGTGAAGGTGGCTTAGCAAGTAACTGTTGTACTAAGATGTCACTTTTGAAGACAGGCGAGGTGGATATACTTGTCGTATGTATAACTGACTTGATAGGTGTAGATGTGGCAACAAAAACTGGCATGCTAGGGTGAGTAGTGTTATCCACCTCCAAATGAATAATGGTATCGCCTTTAATGTGAGATGACTCATCAAATGCCAGCTGAACCACATCATCACTAGTGTGAGCAGGTACATCAACCTCCTGCTGTACAGAGCTATCCTGACTACAGCTAACTGACTGACTACAACAAACTGACTGACTACAACAAACTGACTGACTACAGCTAACTGACTGACTACAATTAACTGACTGACTACAGCTAACTGACTGACTAGACTTGGAGGGGTCAGAAAGAACATCACAGGGGATAGAGCAGCTTTTTGTTTTTAAAACACCAAAAGATGTCTTTGCAAAATAATTGCACAGTTGACATTCACTTATAGTTAAATTATGGTCATAGTCTTTCCAGATGTGCTGACTGTTTTCCGATAGTAACTTGGCTGTTTCAGGACACTTCTCATTATGCCTCCTTTTTGAGTTTTGTATTCGTAAGTAACACTTCTTACAAAATATATAGTCGAATGCTCTGTGGGTTTATCATCTGATACGTTAATTCCAAACACAAAGAATAGACCATTAACGTAATTAGAACAGTTTAGTGCTTTATGATTTGAACTTTTTGTTTTGGAAATTAATGCTCTCTTGCCACAGGCTCTGCACAGTGCACTGGCACAATTCATATGATGCAAAAAAGTATGTTCCATTTCATTGTTATGTAGTATAGTTTACTTGTGTATGTATAAAGATAATGGAATATTTGGGAGTATCAAGTCTAACACAAGGCTGTAAAATGCTTTATCTGTGAATGAAAGACGATATACAAACAGTTACTTAGAATTCTTTGGCAGCCGTCGTGTGCACAGGATTGTCTACCAAAGAACACTAATGGAACAGTCCTTATCTCACACACAATAAAAAAAAGACATTCATATTATAAATACAAGACTTAAAAGATAGATCAAAGTATGTGGAAGTAATCTATCTATAGCTTTACATGTTTTCTGACGCTCATATACGTCTAGTTAAGTATCATTATAAATGAATGAAAATGCAAAAACATGGTGCTTTACAAAAAGTTATTTTTTTACAACCTTATTTAAGATTTGCGAGTATCAGGAATGCATTTACAGTGATTTAAATGTTATAAAATCTGGTGACACTATGCTTGTTCTTGTAATGCCAAACTCACAAAACTGACTACCACACATTCTCAACTTATGAAACCAAAAAAATAAGTATGTGGAAATAATCTTTAGCTTCCCTTCGAGAAGTCTTTATAATTATAAACTCATACAAATGGGCCGATTTTTAGATATTACATTAATAAAAAGATTACTTCTGTTATGAATTTTCTCAAATGATGACGCTGTTTTCAAAAGTCTGTAACTCTGTCAAATATAATTTCAATCAAATAAAAATGCAGTCAAAAATAGAACACAGAACAAAGTTATAGTAAACAAAAGAATTTTAGCGCTGTGTTTATCCAGAACGAGTGTGTAATGATTTATATTTTACTGATTTTACACACACATCAGCTGATTTTCCCCGCCAAAACCCTCGGTAGTCGTTTACGGTGCACATGAAAATTTTATACTTGGTGTCAGAATTCCAGTCACCAAAACTAAAAGAGCACTCTGGTATAGGGTACAAACAGCCGTGCCATAATCAAAGAACAATAACGACAAAACCCACAGTTACTGCAAAAATAAAAACTTTAATACAGTTCAATAGACATATCAGTCAGAAGAAAGTTTAAAAGGGATATATATATTCAATCCAGAAAAAGTCCATAACAAGCACCTTATATATTTTATGTCTTTACTTTGTACTGCCTTTAATTTTTCCTGCATTTCTGATTTAGCCAGGTTTCTATTTATGTCTTACATTGTTTTACTGTTATATTTTATTTATTCTGTTATATTCTTTTGCTTGTCCGTTTTCGTTTTTGTAAAATCTGCTGTCCATCAGTTGTAACATTGAATCTACCATCTACTTTTTCTGATGCAGTTGATGTTCAGTAAGGACATCCGTTTTGGCTGGAATAAATCAGGAAGGGTCGATGGTTTTTATAGCGTTTAAACGTACACTTGAGGGCAAGTTCGGACACAATGGGCTAATCACCTTTTTGTCAAACATTTTGATTACATGTTTTGCCTTGTGCTCTTTGGGTCACCTCTACACTTCATTTTACGGGGTAGAAATGGTTCCGATTATGAGATGAGATGAGATATTCCTGAAATACCACATTTTTTTCAAATTAATTTCTTTAATACATTTTCCAGGAGGCCTTAGCATTCAAGCTCAGCTGGCCTCATCACATGCGCAAGGCATCCCAGGAAGTGTAATAGAGACTTCAGCTGGGAATCTAGACAAATGTAAGGCTATCATCCATGTAGTATGCCCAGTGTTTGCAGGCAATGAATTGGATGAACTTGAGAAAGCAATCACAGCTTGTTTTCAACACATTGCAAACCAAGGTCTGACGTCTGTTGCCTTATCAGCCTTGGGTACAGGAAGTAAGTTTAATTTAAAAGTCAGATTTTAGATTTTCAGTGTTAATTAATATGTGCGTGTGGGTTGAAGGTGGTTTTGTAGAGCCTTGTCATGTTAGTGAATTTAGTTAGATCATTGATGTGAAGGCTTTCTAAGAGGTTATTGCCAAATTTCTGTTTCTGTTAGTTTGTGTTTTCCTGAGGATGAAAGTAAAGTATCATACATCCTCATTATGGCCCCGTGTAGTTCTCAGAGATCTCTCATGAGACAGAATAGGATCACTGCTCCCTGAGGCATGTCGTACGAGGTGCCTAATATGAGGTGGTGCATGGGGCTGGCAACCTTAGCATGTAAAACATATTGTTACAGAAATTAATGCTGCAAGAGTAGGCTTCCTGTAAGGGGCAGCTGCAGTGGTGGCTACATGCTCCATAGGGAGTAGAAAAGGAAAATAATGATGGTGATCTTCATCATGAGTTCAGGTAATTTCCAGGTGGATGAAAAGTTGTAAAAGCTCTCAGTAATCATAATGCAGACAACAGGAATATCACAAAAACTTGAATAATTTGATAAGACATCAGATTATCATCAGCTGCCATCTCCACATCGAAGGTTGGCTACAATGGATCTCAGTGTCTTCTCTCTCTTGTCTTGATAGTGCACTCTGGTAGACTCTTTTCTGTCCAAGTCTTGATGTTATCTTCCTACTTACAGAGCTGTCTTCCCCTTGCACGTTTGCCTTCACCTCTGCATTCTTTTATGGCCTTCAGCAAGGTGTATAGCTATTTATATGGCAAAAATATTATCATCATCATCATCATTCCTTTCTGTTCCCTGTGGAACAGTTGCTCTCCATCGATTTCTATTCTGGGCTGTCTTTTTCAGCTGTGCCCAAGTCATTCCAGTTTCCTTAGCCTCCTCTTCAGCTGTTCTTCTCTAAGTTCTCCTTGGCCTCCCCGCTCTTCTTTTCTCTTGTGGGTTCCAGTCAAGGGCACCTCTGGCTATACTTGATTGTTCTCTTCTGAGTGTATCCACCCTCATTTTCTTACCTTAATTTCTGTTTTTATTGGCTGTTGCCCACATCTTTTCCTTAGCTCTATATTTGTAGGTACCCCAAACTGCCTCTTGCGCGGCGGTCGGAAAATTCTGTAACGCGCAAGCGAGGCCCAGTTTGGGCCCTTTTCAACCTCGCTCTGCCTAGTAGTTAATTTGCCTTTTCTAAATAAAAATTATATCTTCTGGTTCCTTGATCTTTCTTCTTTCATAATATGTCAATTATAACTTTCTGCGTGTCATTGAAATTGAGTGAGACAAAAAACAAAAACACCATGAAACCGCTTTTACCGTGCGCTGGCTGACCGGCGCTCACGAAAGCGAAATTCCTTGAAAGGACCCCCACCTCATTCATAGCGTCCGCGCTATGTCCTCAAAAATGCTACACTAATACGGTTTTCACCATTGAGAAGAGCGAAAACTGAGGTTTACGCACATGTAACACAAGGTACAGATTTTGTATAGGAAGATATCGTAAATTCGAAGTGAATGAGAAAGTTTGAATTTTAATACACATCTGGGAGGCCTACCTACACTTGTGTTACATCAAACAAACGAGCAGCCATACTGCTAAAATCGTATCAAAGTTTTAAACACCGTCGTTATTTGAGCAAAGAGCGAAATAACGTTAAAACAGAGCACCTCCAACACATTTCGGCGTGTAAACATAAAGGCGGATGTTCCATCTGACAAACCCGGACACGACGGGCCGGCTGTACGAAATACAGCACGAAATGACTCAGGCGCTGAAATGAAAGTTTCACCAATGGAAGTCGACTTAATATGTGTTCTGAGTAAGTTTTGAATTTTGTTTTATTTCTACTCATTTCAGACCTATTTTGTTTATTTGCAATATAGCAACGGCAATTGACGGAGGGCGGATGTATTAGTAAAAGAACAGCCAAATGTGGCTGCTCGATTCACACATTTAGACAGAAAGTTTTTCGTTTTTTAAGCAATTTTGGGGGTGGGGTATTGTTGTTTATGTAGCTATTTGGTTGTTTTATCGGACCATCACCATTTTCTAAACATTCGGTATCAGAATTAAGGTCTAACACTTAGTAACAGCTTGTAAAGCCGCTGACCTACTTTCGATAACGTTATGGATGTCAAAGGTCATGTTTAGAATTTAGCTTGTGAACGTTTAATCTTTTTTTTTAAAAATTGCCTCTCTCGCATAATTAACCTTTTTTTTTTCTCAATTATTTCAGGGGACAATCGTTATGATGCACATTTTTCAATGATGGGAAGAGGCAGACGTCCGGCTCTGCCACTGATTTCTGTGACAAATCTATTGGCACAGTTCTGTCTTCTGAAGGACTAGGAAAATGCAACATCGGAGCTAGTACGTCTTGTTGTGTAAAGTGTATATATCATATTATTTCCTCTCATTCTCTGATGTTAAAAATCATTAGGCTAATGAAATTATGTAGTTGAAGCTTTCCTGGAAGTCTCTACAGGTTTTGAGTTTATTTGCAATTACAAACATAAAAGACAAATGACATAATCCATGTAAAAGAGAGACTTACAATCTACTGTATAATTAATATAATGATTTAAATGGTAAATGCAGTAAAAATTAATGCCGCAATAAATGCTTAATGATTAACAAAGGGAAAGAAAAAATAATTTGGCCGACATTTTTTGTATTAATAATAAAATAACACAATCATGTAATTTGTCCTCTTCCCGTCCCTCCCAACAATTTTCTCTCAGGTGACCTCTTGGTTTCTCTGTGCTACATGAACAGAATGTGAGTAAAGGACAGCTACAATACAGGTGCCAGATGTCAGTACAACAAGCCAGTGCCCTGAGAGGAGATTCACTTGAGGAATTTTGATGCAGCTGACCTCAAGTGACAGTGAGTTGGACACGGACTAATATGTAATGTTTCTTTGTTTATAAAAATCAAATTTTAAGCAGTAAAGGTTGTTTCAATCAAGAAAATAACCATCAATTTGAATTGTACAACTCAAATTACATTAATATGGAAGTTTTCAGCTCTATAGCTGCAATATTCATGATTTTATGACAACATTTGGAATTTCGTGAGATTTTTCTTCCGAACTGCAAATTTAGCCTTCGATCCATTTTCACATAATGCAGTTTTATAGTATTCAGTATTTCATGTGGCTCAAAAAAATTAAGCATCAAGTATATATTGCTCTCTTTAAGCTCAATAAATCTTATAGCTTTTCTGTGTGTAGTTTTTGATTTATGAGTGCATGAAAATGCATATTTGCACTTTGTGAGCACAACAATGAGACTTGCTACTGCATCTTTTGTCAATTTTGATGGACCATAATTCATTTAATTGATTTGTTGTACTTCCCATGTTTCTTTTCTGCAATAAGGACTTGTATGACTTTGTACAAAAAGCATTATTGACTTGGTAAGTGTTTGTTGACTGTAGTTATGATTGTGCAAAGTCAGGCAATTTGTTCGGTGCGAAGATGTTTGAAAATTTTTGTAATTCCCCACAATTTTGAAATGCTGTAACTCGGTTGTTTGATGTTCGATTTTTAAAATTTAAAAAGGAAATTTCATGGCTTAAAGAGATCCATTAAGATCTATAAACATAGACACTGTAAAAACAAAATGAAAAATCAGTTTGTGGTACCTAATATTTGTTATTACATCTGGCCATCTTATACAGAGGATCTGTCGGAGACATCTGTTTACAAATATCTGTAATTTGGAGGTGATACTCTTTGAGACATGCCATGTCTCTGAGCCATACAGCAAGACTGACTTCACATTTGAGTTAAAGATTCTAATTTCGTTCTCTCTTGATATAGCTGAGGAGTTTCATATTGGCCGAAGGGCATTAAAAGCACATCTGGCTTTATTTATTTTAGAACAGACATCACCATCGGTTCTCCCTCCTTTGTCAATGTTACTCCTCAGATATGTAAAGCTTTCTACTTCTTCAATAACTTGACCATTGATCTTCATCGAGTCCATCTGCCTATTTTTTATCCTCATTTCCTTTGTTTTATTTACATTTATGTGTAGTCCCATCTTTGCTGCTTCTGCCACTAATTTATTTGTTTTCTCCCGCATATCTTGTTGTCCATGTGATAGATGGCACAAATCATCTGCAAAGTCAAGATCCTCCAGCTGTCTGCTAAAAGTCCACTGTATTCCTGTTTTCTCTCCTTCTGTTGTTTGTCTCATAACCCAGTCTATGACCATGAGAAAAATTGTTGGTGATAGCACATATTCCTGTCTGAACCCGCTGTGTACTATGAGGGGCTCTGATAGTTTTCCTTTATGCACTGCTTTGCATGAGGCCTCCTGATAGAAATCTTAAAAATATTATAGCTGTCTTTTTGATCTTCTTCATTAATATCTCTTTTTCATTGCTAGGTTTTCCTCTTTATTTGTTTTCTTCTCTCTCCATAAGACTCCCAATTCTTCTATACATCCACATCTCAAAGGCCTAAATTCTTTCTTGTAGTTGCTTTTTTTCTACTTGTTTCTGCACCATGCAGTAATGAAGAATATAAAGCTATTGAAGATACTGCATTTGAATTAGTTAATTAATATTTTAGATGTACGTACTATCTCATGTTGTTGAGTTTAGCTTTGGCCATTCCTATTTTCTTTTTGTTTTTTTGGTTTGTTTTGCATCTACCATCTTCTGTTATTATATGACCAAGATATGAGAAACTCTTGACTTATTTCAGGATTTTCCCATTTTTCTTATCTGTAATGGTGGCTTATCATCTGCTTTGCTGATTGTCATAGTTTTCTTTTTCTCAGTTTTAATGTCCAATCCATGGTCATCAATTATGCCTGTTTACTTGCTTCACTTGTTCTTTAACTCGTGTTCACTTTTTATAAGACATCACTGTAGAATAAATTCTGATATTTTATTTAAAATGGCAAAAACTAATGACAGTAATAATACTGAATGTACTGATGAATGTATGTCTTATGTATCTCATGTAAGCCATATGTCTGTATGGTATGATGAGTGACTTTGTTGTTTTAGGGAGGACAGCTAAATATATACATATATTTGGTACTTTCTAGAATAATATGTTTCTTAATAGTTCTTGATGCATTACTCTATCTAAAATGGCTTTCTATAAAGAAAACCAGATGACTTTCAAGATACATCTATATAAGAGCTATAACTCTAAAAACCAATAGTTCGGTCATGAATCTTCATTCTAACAAGGTAGAAAGAAACCTCTTCATGTAATGCAGTTGAAGATTTCTATGTTTCCCATTTTGTGTTTTTTAATTTGTTTTTTGTTTCTTTGAAATTTTACCTGTGTCTGCCACTTGTTTTTTTTTTTTTTTTTGCTCCCTCATTGAGATCACTCTACTTCTTGGCTTCGCTGTCTGTTTCATGCATAGTGGATAACTAATCAATTCCATCTCCTGCTAGGGATCTTGAGGTTCTTATTATTTTTTTCCCCCTTTTATTTCTGATTGGTTTTCCAGACCCTCTCTTCCCAAGTTACTCCCATTATGGTTTTCCTGACACTCTGTTCCCAAGTTACTCCCATTATGGTTTTCCTGACACTGTCTTCCCAAGTTACTCCCTATATAGTTTTCCTGCCTCTCTTCCCAAGTTACTCCCAGTATGGTTTTCCTGACCCTCTCTTTCCAAGCTACCCCCAATATGGTTTTCCTGACACACTCTTCCCAAGTTACTCCCAATATGGTTTCTCTGACACTATCTTCCCAAGTTATTTCCAGTATGGTTTCTCTGACACTTTTTTCCCAAGCTACTCCCAATATGGTTTCTCTGACACTATCTTCCCAAGTTACTCACAATATGGTTTCTCTGACACTCTCTTCCCAAGTTACTCCCAATATGGTTTCTCTGACAGTCTCTTCCAAAGTTACTCCCAATATGGTTTCTCAGACACTCTCTTCCCAAGTTACTCCCGATATTTTCATTAAACATTGCATTCATATTCTCTGCAGACACATGTTGTGATTTATTTATTTGTTTGCAAGAACTGTTATGATTATAGTATGTTACGATGAGTTGTGATTCATTTTCACTATCCACTGTCAAGTGCTATGCCAGGCAATAGTTTCTCACCTACCCCTGGCTTTAGTGTTGCCTATGAGTTCTGTTATTGGTCTCTCCCCAACCCACTCATTGCCACGTTGTCAGTCCATCAAGTATTTTCTATATGTGTTTCTCTGTCTCTTCTGTTCTCAGTCTTCCTCTGTTATTATCACGTGTTTCAAATTTCTTTGTATCAGAACATGTTCTATAATTCTCAGTGTCTTCTCTTCACAGTGATTTGTTCTCTTTCCACAGCCTTCTTCACCTGATTATTTGATTTCAATGCTGTCCATGATATTTGTGTTGTTTTGAAAAAAATAACGAAGCTAAAATATCTTTGAAAAAAAAAAAAAACCAAAAAAAAAAAATTTGTCAGAAAAAAGAATACCTGGTAAACTGCATTGATATTTCAGTTTTGCTGACTTTCACTGAACACAGTAACTGTTGTTCTTGCCAAATTAGGTAATTCCTCTGAGCTTCCTCTCCTCTCATTGTCAAGCCATGAATTTTTCAAGAATTTTTGTGCCATATTGGTAGATAGTCATCTTTTCACACTATCATTTTTCTAGTTTTCCATAAACATAACTTTGTAAAACCATAGGGATAGTGAAGCATCTTTTCACAGTATCATTTTTCTAGTTTTCCATAAACATAACTTTGCAAAACCATAGGGATAGGCAAGCATCTTTTCACAGTATCATTTTTCTAGTTTTCCATATACATAACTTTGTAAAACCATAGGGATAGTCAAGCATCTTTTCACACTATCATTTCTCTAGTTTTCCATAAACATAACTTTGGAAAACCATAGGGTAGTTTTTACATTTGATTTACACATGACATGACTAGCACCGCTGCATTCTTATTATTTATGACTGTTTACATTTGCAGAGCCAGTAGCATTGACTGATACATATTTAATTTAGATACAAATTTCAGTACAAATATTTACTTACAATGCTTCATCATTATGAGATATTGAGTACTTAGTAGCAAGCACATAGTGTTTGATGAATCTTCCTAGTGTGTATAATAAGAATACATGTCCTGGAAAATGTTTGTTTTCACTATATCTTTGAGAAATTAAGTGAATCATATATTTTTTAAAAAAATTTAAAGGCAGTGTTTTTAGTACAGAAAATAGATTGCTTGTGACATTGATTGTAATAATTTACTTTGAAAAGCTGACTGAGTGTCAGCTGCTTGAGATGTGGAGTAATTATTTTTAGCTTATAATCAAGGTATAAATATTGGTTCCGCTATGTTTCTTATATTCCAGAGGTTTTCAAGTTTCTTCCAGTGGTGGCTTGTAAGCTTCTGATGAAGTCTTTGCACCAGCATTTTTCATTAGGGAGCTTGAATCTGAAAAATATTTACCTGTGTGATGTCCAAGCAGACAATGTGAAGGAATTGATTGAGCGGTTTAAAAACGTCTTTGATGAGGAAGTTGAAGATGTAGGACAACTTCAAGACTCCCCTAGGGGTAAAGGTCTGTATATGTTGTATTTTGTTTATATGTGCATCTAGGGCATACAGGTGAATGTCTGTGTGTCTCTTATTATCTAATTTCATACTGTTTTAAAGTCATGGGGTTTGCTTAGCTCCATATAACAAAATATTGTGTTATCAAAATGTACATGTATGTTTATCACATCTGTTAGAGCACTTGTCCCATAAGAAGTGTTTCATTTTATAATATTCTCCTATGTCTTGTTGATAAAGTATCATGTAACATTTGGGTTAAGAGTGAATTACTTAACAGTTCCCCATGGAGCACAAGCCTTCAATAAATGTACTACAAGCCTTCAATAAGTGTACTACAAGCCTTCAATAAATGTACTACAAGCCTTCAATAAGTGTACTACAAGCCTTCAATAAGTGTACTACAAGCCTTCAATAAGTGTACTACAAGCCTTCAATAAGTGTACTACAAGCCTTCAATAAGTGTACTACAAGCCTTCATGTCCTTTGCCATTCATTCAAGGTCTTTCCTTGTCCATTTCATCCCTTTCATGTATGTTTCTGGTTCCCTTCTGCATGTGTTTCTTGGGACTATTTCTCGTACCCTGGGGATTCTAGAACAAGGTCTGCCTTGTAATGCTACAAAGAAGAATAAAACATCATCAGACAGTGCTTTCACACATTTGTCTGAACTATCGTATGTTTCTCATCAAAGAGATTTCTCTTTTTCAGATGTAAAGGGGGTACACATCTTTTATTTAGGCATATGAAATATTATTTATTCTAAGTTGATACTGAAAGCCAGTCTTAGTCTGGTATGGAAGAGTAAAATGTTGACTACATGTCATGACACAATAGTAATTCTGCCCATGAAGTATTTATGGAGTAGATACAATTATTCAGATCTGCAAGATAGTGTCTGAGAAGTTCTTGCAGAGACACAGGAAGTCAAATGTATGACTATAGTTGTTTTAAGACCATTTTAAACTATTAAAAGGAATGTCTTGAGGAAACTTAGGGTGCACAACCTTGGGGACCTCTTAAAAAAAAAAAAAAGATAAATTGACAACATAGAGATTTAAACTGGAGAGAGATAATAATGAGGAGAGGACAAAGAACCTTCAGAATATTGAAGGAGATTATACTGCCTCGTGTATCATGCTTTAGTAAAAGCATAAGCCTTTCATGCCTCTCATGATTATGGCACAAAGGCTTCTTCTCTAAACACATTGATCTGCTGCTTTTTGCCCCACAGATCTTCACATAAAATTTTATTTCATTGCCCTTTTTAGTGATTGTTTTGTCTGTCATCTATTTCATTTGTCCTTTTAAGTTCGTCTGATTTCTGTGATTTTGGTGTGACTTTAGGGTGACCTTACATAAAGTGTCCTCTCCATCATTTAATAGCACCCACTCCAGCACCAAAACCACCCCATGGGAAACCAGCAACAGCTCTGAAAGATTTCAGACATATCAAGGTCAACTGTGTCTTAGGGGAGATAGCAAAGCAGAAGGTTTGTGTATGAAAATTATTTTTATTTCATATATGCAGATTCACAAGAAAAGGTAATTAGCTTTGTAGTGGAACACTTGAAAAAAAAAAAAAAAAACTGCATAAAACAACAAAAGTGGGCAAATAATAAAATAAGCAATCTATTTTCCCCACAGTTAGTTTCTTTAACTCTTTGACTCCATAATTATTTTTCACACTGTGCCGTAATTATTTTTGTAAGAATTCTAAACGGTGAAGTGTACTCTCTTTTAGTGTAAATTTTATGTTAATCTTTTCTGTGAACATGTACTTATTTATATACCAAACTGTGGGGAAATAGATAGAGAATTGTAATATATAATGTCTTTGGTAGTATTAAAACAAGTATGTTTGGTATACTTAAAACATTTTGCATGTAAAATTGAAAAACACTAAAAAGTTAACTGTAGAATACGAGCTTACCAAAGACAAATTACTGTTGTAGACAATAAAACTTTCTTTTTATGTCTTCAAACATCAAGGTAATCCATTCACAAAGTAAAAATACATTTCTTATGGCCACAGTTAGTACAATTAGTGTTATTCACACCAGTTTTTACTGTGGTCCCTTATAAGAAAAAAATAAATTATGCAATCTTGCATTACGTAATTTTCAAACAAATAAAGAAGAATAACATCATATAAAAACTGTTTACATTTGTTTAATGTTTTAATAATATCCCTAGCTTCATCGTCTACATAGGACTAGTGATTAGATGTTACTGTGGGTCTAGTTTTGTTGCTTTTTGATCGGCCAGAATATGACGGCCCACTCATCAACTAAATCTAATGTGTCTAGCTTTTTTGCACTGATTCCGTTGTTTGACAACAAACTGTGACTACCAAACAATCATCATCATTGTCAGCAATGTTTCTAAGTAGTTTGGCACAATTATTTGCTTAGGAGACTTAGAAAATGTAAATATAAAGCGACATATTTATCTAGCAATAACAACGAAAAATGCAAACACGCGAATTGTCACACAAATTGTGATAAGAACATAAAAACACGCACACGTGCTGCTTAAGTTCACTCAAATTAGTTGTTTAAATAGTAGTGGAAGTCATTCTATGAGTTTTAAAATATGAACTGCATTAAACGGACGATTTTTGGGGTTTATTCGTGATAAACTAAAAATAATGCTCTGGTCGTTGCGTGGGCATGGCACGTTGCATTTTGCAACGCTGTAAGCATTGGTCAGGAGTCAAAGAGTTAAGACAGTTTATTGATTTCAGTGCAGCTGCCAATGGGGGGGTTGTGTGGAAAGTGAATTGTGGAGATTTTTTGTGTGTGTGGCTAAAATTTGGACTGGTCTGTGTGGGTAGGGGTCATACAAAAGCTGGTACCCTGGTCCTCCAGGTTGGGGGTTTTAGCACAGGGCTGACACCCCTGTCTGTGTAAAAAAAAACAATGAAGTTACGGAATCAATAATAAATGAACAAACTTTGCTGCGGGGTGGACATTCGGAGTCTGTGGCTCGTATGACTGTCAGTGGTGAAAGCCGAAAGGAAGCCACTGACATGAAAACGGATGTCCTGACCGCAAAACAGGATACAAGAATAGGTTTTTGGAATGTCAGGACAATGTACGAGACAGGTAAACTAAGACAGGTCACGGCAGAAATGAGAAACTATAGGTTACACATTCTAGGGATAAGCGAGAGCAGATGGACAGGGGCAGGAAAAGTTAAAACAGCGACAGGAGAAACAGTACTTTACTCTGGAAGAGAGGATGGACAACACAATGAAGGCGTAGCCATTATTCTACAGAAAGGAATAGAAAGGACATTACTGGAATGGAAACCCATCAACAACAGACTGATAAGATTAAGATTGAGAGGGAGATTCATCAACACTACAATAATACAATGCTACGCACCAACGAATGATAGCGATGAGGAGGTCAAGGATGATTTCTATCAACAACTGCAGAAAGAAATGGAAGACACACCTAGATATGATCTTGTTATAGTAATGGGAGACCTCAATGCGAAAGTTGGTACACACAATACATATAATGAAAGAACAATGGGGAAATGCGGCAGCGGAACAGCAAACGAAAATGGGGATAAACTAATAAGTTTCTGTAGCATTAATAACCTGGTCATTGGAGGAACACTCTTCCCACATAAAGAAATTCACAAATTAACGTGGGAATCACCTAATGGTCGGGACAGAAACCAGATAGACCACATCATGGTTAACGGTAGATGGAGACATGCATTACAAGATGTGAAGGTAAGAAGAGGTGCAGATGTGGGAAGTGATCACCATTTAGTAGTAGCAAAACTGAAAGTGAAACTAAGAAGGGCTGCACCAACTGTAACTACACAGAAAAGGTTTGACATCAGCAAATTGAAGGACCCCTTACAAGAAAAGCTTTTACGGCCGACATAAAGAAACGATATCAATTTGCCAAAAGTCGGGAAAAGACATTGACTGATGATATAGACCAGAATTTCAACACCATTTCAACAATATACAAAGAAAGCAGCAAATCATGCTTGGGATTCCAGGAAAGGAAGAAGCAAGACTGGATAACACCAGAAACTTTAAACACCATAACGATGAGAAAGGAAATGAAAAGAAAGAAAACAGAAGCGAAGTCCCCCAGGTTAAAGCAACTATATAGCGAACAGTACAGTCAGCTGGACAAGGAAGTTAAACGCCAAACCCGAGCCAACAAAAGGAATTTCCTAGACGATCTTGCAAGACAGGCAGAGGAGGCAGCACTGAGAAATGAACAAAGCACAGTATACAAAATAACTAAATTCATCAGCGGAAAACGAGGTGCAAACAATATTACATTAGTAAGAGATAAGCAAGGTAATCTCATCACGACAGCAGAGGGACAAGAAACAAGATGGGCAGAGCACTTCAGAGAAACTCTGAACAAGGAACCACCAGAGACACAATTGAATGTTCCTGAGGCTGAAAACGATCTAGATGTGAATACAGACATTCCACGAAAAGAAGAAATCATCACAGCAATCAAAGGGTTGAAGAACGGCAAAGCTCCGGGCCATGATAACTTAAATGCAGAGCTATTTAAGACAGACCCTGAGCTAGCAGCAGAACTATTAGAACCACTATTTGCACAAGTCTGGAAAACGGGGACAACACCATCAGAGTGGAACAAAGGAATAATTGTCAAATTGCCCAAGAAGGGAGATCTTGCAGACTGCAACAATTGGAGAGGAATCACTCTTCTCTCAGTTCCCAGCAAAATACTAGGCAGGATAATTATACAGAGAATTTCAAAGGCAGTAGATCACAAACTGAGGAAAGAACAAGCAGGATTTAGAAAGAACAGGAGATATGTAGATCATATATTCACTCTCGGGAACATTATAGAGCAGTGCTCAGAATGGCAAAGACAGCTTTACATTAATTTTGTTGATTTTGAAAAGGCTTTTGACAGCATACATAGGGACAGTTTATGGAAAATACTGAGGGCTTATGGAATTCCAAGCTGCATAGTGTTAATCATAAAAAGCCTCTATGTAAACTTTACGTGCAGTGTTGGGCAGAGCAACCTAACCTTTGAGGTGAAGACAGGAGTACAACAGGGATGCCCCTTATCAACCACTCTATTTTTAACAGTCATAGACTGGGTGATGCGCCAGACAACAGAGGGCAGTCCAAGAGGAATAAGATGGACAACATTTTCTACATTGGAAGATCTGGAATATGCAGATGACATTGCACTACTAGCACATTCACATCAACACATCCAGGAAAAAACGGATAGACTTAATAAGTTTAGCCAGCAGGTGGGCTTGAACATCAATTTAAAGAAGTCTGAGGTCATGACGCTCAATGTGAGCAACCCTGAGCCCATATCAGTAAGGAATAAGCAATTGGTACAGACAGATACCTTCACATACCTAGGAAGCATAGTAACACCAGACGGCGGGGCAGGCAAAGACATCAACATCAGAATGAATAAGGCAAGAACAGCCTTCTTTAGCCTAAACAACATCTGGAAGTCCTCCCAATACAGCACAAGCACAAAATTAAGATTATATCAGAGCTGTGTGCTTTCTGTGCTTCTCTATGGTGCGGAATGCTGGAGAGTTACAGAGAAGGAAATGTCGAAATTGTCCTCTTTTCACACAACATGCCTAAGAAAAATTCACCGAATCTTTTGGCCGAATACCATCACTAACCAAGATCTGCTTACTCGTAGCAAGCAAGAGGACATGCACACCATCATAGCTGGCAGACGCTGGAACTGGGTTGGTCATGTCCTCAGAAGAGACCCCTATGCCATCACAAGAACAGCTATGCTTTGGACCCCTGAAGGAAAACGAAAAAGAGGCCGACCAAAAACAACCTGGCGGAGGACTGTGGAGGCTGAGATGCAAAGAATGAACCAGAGTTGGGGCACTGTACGAAGGATGGCCACCGACCGAGCAAAGTGGAATCAATTTGTTGTTGCCCTACAAGACGCCACTAGGCGTGATGGCCACTGACTGCTTTGACGGTCGGCGGCTAAGGATCAAAGAAGAAGAAGAAGTGGCTAAAATAAGTATTATTTTTTGTTGATTCATTTTAATTTGCTTTGTTTTTAAAAATGTTTCCCATTCTGTTGTTTCTGCGTCTTTTTAAAAAATAATGGTGTTTCACAGATAGAAGCCCAGCTTTGTTGTGCATGTGTAAACATGATATAATTTCTTGTATATTTCACTGACGTGTCTGAGAAAGAGTTTATTATATGACATATTTGAGAGAATAATACACAGCAGTCTGAAAATATTTCTTTGCCTTTCAGCTTCCTATGGAGCATAGACCTTATATGGATTCATATCAAGTGATCCTGTCCTGCTCCATCTTTTTTCAAGATCTTTTTATAGCTTCTTCTTTTCTATCTTATATTTGTCTCCAGTTCTCTTCTCCGTGTGTTTTAAGGTATCTCTATATTTCCTTGCCCTGAATCCGGATGTCTACAGTTTGATATTTGCTAGGTAGTTTATGGGACTCTGTTGTAACAGAGTGACCAGTGCATTTTATTTTCTGTGGCTGAAGTTCTAAGCCAATTAATTTTTTTTATATTTCTAATTTTATTCCTAGAAGAGTATAATTAACAGCTTTTCTTCAGCACCTCAGCTCACACATTATAATCTTCCTTTCTTGTGTTTTAGATAATGATTATATTTGCCACTATGGGCAGAAAGTTGGTTTGAATATCGTTTATTATCTGTAGCTTTCATAGGAGCCAACTGACAGTACAGGTGTCAACATTTTTTAAATGCTGTTTTTGTAAGTAAAGTGTAACATATTTGGTTAGTATAATGGTTACCAGGCTTACCTTTCATATGAGAGTTTATCAACATTGAGGAGCCAACTGTGACAGATCTTGCAAGTTGGTAGTGTATAACTAATAGAGTGTTATCTCTCAACTACACTGAGAAGGAAAAAGTTGAAAGATAATTAAACACAATTTTTGTGTGCTTAACACTAACAGTGATTTGCCTATGTCTTTTAGCAATAGTTCGGTAAATTAAAAACTTGAGTACAAATAAGAAACATATAAAAGTATCATCATCATTTTCCTTTGTGCTCCTTACGGAGCATGGAGCCACCACTGCAGCTAGTCCCCTTGCACAAAGCAGCAGCCACATGCTGTTGCAGTGGTGCTTCCTGTGACAATTCATTTTACATGATGAGGTTGCCAGCCTCATCCCATGCATAATCCATACCAGCGTGGTCCAACTGCAGGCCAAATGTGCCCAGTGTCAAAAGGTTGTGTGGCCTGCACTCATTCAACAAATATTTCTTTAATTATATGGTATAATTAATAATTTTGAGACAAGACGTCTGGTGCTAAGCAATGTTTTGCTGCCTGCAGTCAGCATCCAAAAGCGTTCGATTGACATTGATATCGAGACTCTTGTCACAAAAAATCCACACACCCCAAACTTCCCATCAGGAGGTAAAAATAAAACTACAATTATTTCAATAGAAATTCAATGCTCATTGTAGTTTTTATTGTATTTTATTTGTAATTTCGTACTCTTCAATTTTCATCCATTTTTCACTGAGCTTTTATTTTAAATAATTTTTTATCATGAATGGCCCGCAAACTTTATATTTTTGGTTTATGTGGCCCTTGGGGTAGAATAAGTTGGACCACCCTGATCTATACATATTTTACTTTTAAAGTGCTCAATTTATTGGTATTGTACGTTTGTGAATATCAGTTATTCTTACTTGACTATGCTGAAATTCTCATTTAAATGCAATTTCGTGTTCACCAGACTGATGTCATTGTGGTCACGATAGGCAAAAATCTGGACCTTAGCAAGGGTGGAATGACTAGAGATATAGTTAAATATGGGGGTGACACTGTGCAGCAGGAACTGGCAAGCAAGTATGTATATGTGTGTGACAACACATGTGTGTGTTTGTCTACATGTGTGTGCCTGTTAACTCATTCAGATTGTAATTATTTTCAGCTCTGGACGGAATTATTTTTAAGCCCCAAAAATTTACACATACATAATTTACGTTTACTGACAATGTGTGTCTAATCATGAGTTAAGTATAACATATTATATATCAAATTAAAGTACATTGGATGAACAATATAAATCCATATGCCTTTCTAGCTAATTTTATGTTATGTTTATGTTATAACAGATAACATGTACATGGAAAAAAAGATAACTTGAAATTTTGAACAAAAATCTTCAACTTACGTAAGGCTTGTAACATAAATCGTTATCACAATACAGTTTCACTGCTCTCTTTGTGCAGCTAGTCCATTTAGAAACACAGAAAAAGTAAGAAAGTTATGCTTGATCACACAGTTTGTTCACATATTGGTAACATATCCTGTGTGTTTTCGGCCATTATGGCGATACGACAAAACACGATTAAAAATGAAGATAAATGTGAAAAATTCCCTTCAAACGCAAATAAAAGACATAGAAGCTTGTTGAAATTTGCCCAGTTTTGTGTTTACTTCCGTTCGAGATAAATTCCAGGCAGTAAAATATCAGAATGGAAAGAAACAACAAAATAAATCAGCATCTTTTAAAAGATCTTGCGGATACAGCGGTTGGCCATTGCATCTTTTAAAAGATCTTGTGTACGGAATCAGTTAATGTATGTGATATTGTGCTTTTAATAAACATGTTGTTCTTGGATTTGTGAATGTGTGCTCGAATGATGTAGATCTGTTGGAAAGAGAGGCTGTTGAATTAATAAAATGGATGAGAATAAATGCAGTTAGATATCATTAAAGTATTTAATGATAGAATAAATTATTTTTTATTTCATGTGTGTCATATTTTTCAAGTTTTTTAGGTTTCTTATCTCTGTTTAGACTTTTGTCTCATGTTATATTTAAAAAAAAATATCCATCAGAAAAATTTTATTATAAAATTGCCGAGATTTTGATGTACAAGATGTGAAAATCTTATTTCAGCCATAATGATGGTATCGAGCCAGGGGAGTTTGGGAAAACTTCCGGAGGAAAATTGCAATGTGGTAGCATCTTTTATGCCAGACTACATCACTGGAAGGGAAATGGTCGAGAACATGTGAGAAACATATGTTTTATTTTGACAGGAAAAGCAGCTTCTTGTTATGGTTGTTGTATTAAATAATAATAATAATAAATTCTTTAAGCACCAAACACGGCGCATAAGGCAGAAACCAGTGCTCTCCAGGTTGTTCGTTGTGACGCCACTCCTCTTAGCTCTTGCACATTATTTAGGCCCAACGTTCTTCCTTCTCTTATTATTGTTCTTTTGAGTGTTTCTTTTGGTCTTCCTTTTTTCCTCTTACCCTCAGGAACCCAAGTGAGCGCCTGTAGTGGTATTCTGTTGTTTTGCATTCGTAGGACATGACCGATATATGACCATCGTCTTTTCCTTATATAGTCGGAGACATATTTCTGCCTAGAGTCTTCTCTTATTTGTCGATTAGTCTTGAATTCTTTCCAACTGATGTTCATTTGTTGTATTAGCCATAACAAATGCGCATGTTAGTTTTCAGCTGTAAAGTAGCAGCAGTGTTTTGCCATTATTTGTGACCCTCTTGACAAAATAAGTTGCTTGTTATCTTCGAGGCACAATTTCATAGATTTAAGATTTTGTAGAAGTGTTCTATATACTTCTATATGATTCAAGTTTCCTGAAGTATCAAAAGAGTAGTATAATTAAAAGGACAGGTCTTAAAAAAGCAACAAGCAGCACCTCACAGCATTATGCTTATAGCATGATTTTTCAAGTATGCCATTAGTAAAATCTAATTCATGTTTAATGTGGGTTTAGAAATACCTAACCTTATTTCCTAAAATAGTGCTAAATGAAATTATGTTTAAAAATAGTTACAATTGATTTGCTGTTTAACTAATTCTCAGATGAACAAACTAGTCTATAAACTTCTGGAAAATGCTGATCAGCAACAGGCTGTGTCTATGTCTATCCCAGCAATAGGAACTGGAAATCTTGGCTATCCTCCAGGTAGGTTTTGAGAAGAAAATAGAATGAAATCATTCTTTTATGAATGTTCCTCTAACCTATACGCAGAGATCAGTTTAAGGGGCATGTTTGTAATGTTAATAGAGTGTTATTAGCGGGAGCTGCAGGAACAGTTCTATTTTGTTATCTTATGCAGGACACATGTTTATAGCTAATTTGTGTGGCAGCGTCCATCACTTTGGACATTAATGGGCATCTGTCCCCATTAACTCATAATGCCCAAACGGGTGTATGGCATGCCAGAAAGGCCTTTCGTTATACCCAGGGCGTATGGCACGTCAAGGTGATATATGCCGCGTTTGAGGGGAAAATTATAGAATATTTGGCGAAAAGCCAGTTAAAAATTTATTCATTACATCCGGCACTTCTGTGTGAACGTTTGTGAGCGAAAAAAAAAATCTATGAAGTTAAAACTGTGTGCTTTATATCCGTTGCAAGAGTTGCTTTGGATCTAGCTGCAGGCCGCATGGTACGCCTGCTTTATAAGATTCCAAAATTGAATAAAAAATTAGAAAATAAGTGGCGATAGAGTGTTCAAATCATGTAAACACTTCCTGTGGACATCGTATTTTGAACTAGTAGCGAAATAATTATATTGGTGCTTATTTTTTGCATACTTTTATCAATTAATGAAAAAATCAAAAATAGGGTTATTTGTTTACATGTAGTGTAGTCACATACATAACACTCATAAACTAGTAACGAATCAACCTCGATATATAATTTCGAAATGAATTTTAGCGATATTGGTAGCAGCATTAACTTATTTTCGATTCCGATAAGGACGTTGAACTAATGTGATATTTTAAAGTAATAAATTAATTAATTTGCATGTGACAGGAATGTGTAAGTGAGATTCAAGTGTTTTAAATTGGAAAGGGTTAAACTGAAAGTGATAGAATTAGCAGAAAGCCACTGAAATTTCAATGCAATGTGGGAATTTGGAATTGACGAAAAACTGATTCAACTTATAATAGGGTCATTCATTTTAGAAGCTTTGTGTGTCTAGGGGTCAACTTATAGTCAGATCGACCTATACTCGAGTACATATGGTAGGTTTCTTTAGCTTTTTATTATTATTGTAATTATTTATGTAACTAAAACTGTACAAATAAGACACTTTAATTGTATTCTGGAATGTCTGATTCTTTGTGACTCATGATGATATATACTTTAGTTTGACTTCATAGCTTTGAAACACATGGATAAATTTATGTGCGAATATCTGAATGACCAAGTAGAACAGTCCCAACTAGATGGTTTGGCCATGTCTGCAGAATGGGAGAAGATCGGCTACCACGACAAGCATGGGAAACAAAGAGCCAAGGATCCAGACCCCCAGGACGACCCAGAGTCCGCTGGGAGGACAACATTAGACAATCTTTGAAAGACCGAGGACTAGAATGGAACCAGGCCAGGAGGAAGACAGCCGATAGGATAGTCTGGCGCTCTCTCTTCCAAACCTCTACACCTCACGGTAGAAGGGGAACGACTAAGTAAGTAAGTATATCTGAATGAAATTTTATTCACATTAAGTTATTTTAATTATTTGGTAATGCATCTAAGCTTCTGTCTCAAGGTAAAAAAAACACTAACTGGAAAGTTTAATGTGATATATTTTGTTTTTCTGTTTTTCAAAGATATTGCAGCTGATGTTATCACAAATGCCATTTCTCAGTTTGCTATGGACAATCCTAATTCCTCTTTGAAGTCTATAAATCTTGTTATTTATCCACGGGATACCAGTGTTGTACAGGTTTGTAGAAAGTTGCAAAAAATGTGGTTACAAAGCAGATATAAACATATAGCTTTTCATTTTTCTTTTAAGCAATATAATTAATATTTAAACATAATTATAGTAGAATACTGGTTTATATTATTTGCATTTGCTGAATTACAGATTTCTCTTCAGGGAGGTCTTATAGTCAAAGGAAAGAGATACTAATACTATCTCATTGACTCACAAAAAAACTTCTGTTAATTGTTAAAGCCATTTGCAATCAAGCTAATTGGATCACATTGTTTCTTTCTGGCTTGGGTGCTAGTGTAGTATTGAAATGGGACGACAGGATTACTAATGTTGAACTAATGACAGGAACCAGTCAAGTGCCAGTGGAACAAGAGATCAACAGACGATGCTGACAATGGATAGGACAAACATTGTGGAAACCTGTTGATAGCATTACAAGGCAGTCCTTATTCTCGAATCCTCAATGTAAAGGAGGTAGAAAGAGACCCAAAAAAATGTGGAGAAGAGAACAAAACAAAAATGAAAATGGTGAGAAAGATGTGGAAAGACCTGGTACAGCAAAAATGATAACTTGAAGATGTGCACCTTAACAGAATTTAAATTGTTAAAAAACAGGTAGTGCAACTTTGAAATAGCGTAAACAAAGCTTATATAATCAAAAGCCTACTTGTTACTGGTTTTGTGTGGATGTGTGTCAAATTTTAATACTTGTGTCATGATGCTGTTTTTTTAATGATTTTTTTTCAAATTCATCCAAAGTGTCTGTTTTGTGGTTCACTGAATATGTATTCTGTGTACATTATATATCATCAGGCTTTTCATACAGTACTAACAGGAGCGCCCAAGGATTCTAGTGATGGTGCAGGCAACCATGACAAATCAGGTATACATGTATGCATGAAGCAATCACATCTTTTATATTTTAGCCTCACTCATTGTGATTGTTTCATTATGCATGCTTGAAACAATCACATCTTGTATATTTTAGCCTCACTCATTGTGATTGTATCATTATGTATGCATGAAGAAATCACATGTTGCATATTTAAACCTCACTTATTGTGATTGTATCATTATGCATGCACGAAGCAATCACATTGTGTATATTTTAACCTCACTCTTTGTGATTATATCATTATGCATGCATGAAGCAATCACATTTTGTATATTTTAGCCTCACTCATTGTGATTGTATCATCATCAATACTTTTCAGGTCCCAATGGAGCACAGGTCTTTAACAAAAAACATGCCGAACCCTGTCCTGTGCCGTCTGTTCAAGATATTTCCACGTTTCCTTTATCCCTTTCATGTCTGTCTACTGTTCTCTTCTCCATGTGATTTTTTTAATCTTCCTCTGTTTCTGTTACCTTGAGCATTCCATAAGAGGGACTCCCTTCTAATGCTGTCAGCTGGGTTTCTTAATATGTGTCCTATCCACGGTCAGAAACTTCTCTTCAGCTCTTGCCCCACAGGTGTTTGTCAGATTCTTTCCATCAGTTTCACATTAGTATTCTGATCATACCATATCAATCCTTCCATTCTGTGGAAGTACCCATTTATGAAAATCTTTCTTTCTGGTTGTCATTTTTTTCATTCTCCATGTTCACTAGCCATACAGTAGGTCTGACTTGACATTTGAGTTGAAGATTCTGATTTTTTTGTGATCAATTCTTCTTCTTTTTCTTTGATCCTTAGCCACCAACTGTCAGAGCAGTAAGTGGCCATAAATCCTGGTGGCATTTTGTAGGGCATCAAACTGCTTTCACTTTGCTCATTTGGTTGGCATCATTCATGCATTCCAATATGAGCCTCAGATTCCGGATGTCCATTCTGTACCAAAGCTTTTTCATCTGTTGCTGTTTCTGTAATGTTATTGTTTTTTTTTTTACATAGACAGGGGTGTCGACCCTGTGCTAAAACCCCCAACCTGGACGACCAGCGTGCCAGCTTAGTCTGACCTAAACCCGCGCAGACCTAACCAGCTTGGTAGAACCTGCCAGGAGTAAAACTCCTGCTGGCATAGCACTGGGGGTTGTCAGGGAACTCAAGTCGCCGTACCGCCTTGAGGTAAAGGCACCACTGATAGCAGATGTGATCATTTGCGGCTCCAAAATTATTTATTCTTCAATCATTACCTCATTATTTATGAAAATGCCAACAACAGATCAGTGCAGTGGACTGTGCTGTTATTGCAGTTGCATTAGCTTTTGCTGTTGTCAGAAATCTACATCCATCAATGTGCATGTGTGTATGTGTCCTCCCTTGTCCTAAAATGGCAGTGTCATACACCTGTCATGTTGTTAAGAAAAGACATTGAGAGAGCTAACAGACTGGCCTCTAGAGCACCCATAATGGGAACACTGGATATTGATAAGGGAGAGATACTGTTACCGTTGGGTTTTCGTATGTCTCTTATGTTGTCATTGGTGTCGGGCTTACTAATGTGGCCGACGTATTTCTAAATGATGTGAATATCTTGTGGGCCATACTTTGGCATATGTTGATGATCTGTTTAATAATGATGGAACACGGTAACTCTGGAGGATGGATCAATACAGCATAACCAACTGGTAATGGATAAAAGCTGTACTCGTGGTGATGACGATATATTTTATTCTTGACGATACTTTACATAGTAGTTCACAGACATTCTTCATCAGCAATGACGTCATGGTAGAAAAAATACATAGTCAATAATAATCAACATGGGCGTTGACCGACTGCACTAGCCGCTACCACATGAAGGTTAGCGGAAGCTCTACGGTAACGTACTAGTATGATACATGGGTTTACCACAATGACCATGTTAGAAACTTTGAGCATATATATATATATATATATATATATATATATATATATATATATATATATATATATATATATATATATATATACCGTAAAATCTCGCGTATAATACGCACTCATGTATAATACGCATGCTTGATTTAGCCCAAAATTTTCTGGTAAAATGGAAATTCGTGTATAATACGCACCATAATTTTTCAAGATTTTATTTTATGAAACATTTGTTAAAAAACTGAAAGAAGATGGAAGATGCTGCGCGATAGTAATTCTTCGACGAACTGAAAGACCATGTCGCTTCATAAAACGAACTGCCCATCCATATGACGCTTTAAATGCTGTTGTGCCTGTACGAGATTTTTTAAGTTCCAGAGCTTTAAGTCAGATTTCAATGCATGAAACACCGATGCCTTGTTGCCTTCTATCCACTACCCACTCCAATAATGTTTTTTCTAGGTCTGGAAGATCTGGTGGTGACCCACGAATCGCCTTTTTCTTACTAGGCAACACTTGCAGCGCCTCTTTGTTTTTTTGCCATGATCGAATGTTGCACTCGTTAATGGAAAAATGCCGACTTGCTGCCCGATTGCCGTTAGATTCTGCATATTTTACCACTAAGAGCTTTTCTGCTGCTGTACAACATTTTCTCGAATTCATTTTTAGGGCTCAAAATAATCAAATGACAAACTTCACAACCAAGCTTAATATCAAAATAGATTGAAGACCAAGAGTGCGAAATGCGTTTTGCAACAATGTCTGACACATAAGAAAACACATGGCACATTCAATTTTGCGCCATTTTCACTCTCAAATTGTGACAAAAACTTGACAGACTTTCCAATGTAGGTTACTTTCGATATCGAAAATTACGTAATGTTTAGTACTCGCGTATAATACGCACCCGAGTTTTAGCGGGCAAAAATGAGTAAAAATTGTGCGTATTATACGCGAGTTTTTACGGTATACAATTACGATCCCATAAAACTCCTAGCGTTGGTGGGACGCACTAGCAGCTTGACATATCTGGTCGAGCTGAAGCTCTGCCATAACGTGTCAGGAGACTCTATCGGAGGCGAGATTCTTATAACTAGCCGTTTCTGGCTAAATATTTGTAATAAAACGATTCTTGGTATAGCTCATCAAGAATAACGTCTTCATCTTTCAGGTGATTATAATTTCTTCATAACCGTGTCTTTCCTAGATTTAGGATAAGCACTCGAAAAATATAACATCTATATCCGACAATGGATATCTGGATCTGCCTCTAGGACATAGTCCGTATCTAAACAAATCACTGCGTTATAATGCGCCATACCTCGTTTAATACTGGTACATGGTTGTTAGCAAATAACATTACAAAAAATATCATTGCTGTGCTCATATGCACGTCTGAAAATACCAGGCTTGTATATGAGAGCTTTAAACATTTAAATGACCCTTAATGAATATAAAGTATTTAACAGATACTAAGGGCGATTAACGATCGCCTGCTAGAAAATGACACTGTAATGGATGATTCAACAAGGTGGAGACTCTTAGAGTTTGGCATCAAACGTGGGACTAGAAGAGATGGACATGAGAGAGGATGCATCCATTGTATGTACAACCAGCGCGCTACAGGTACAATTAGCATTCATACTCTTCGACATTTTGTGAGGGAGACTGAGTACCTATGGGTTTTTCCTGAGTGCAGTGAGGTCGATTCTGATTAACAATAACAACGACAATAACAATGTTAATAAAGGGGAAGAGGGTACGAAAGTATGATTCATTTTGATGATGACATAAATAGTAAATTGGGTACAACTGTAGAAGATTAGGTTTCAGAGCACAGAGAAGACCAAGAAGCAGATGCAAAGACAACACTGCCGAAATCCTACAGCAACATGGGCTTACGGTAGCCATAGCAACACACTTGGTTCAAGAACGTTAACTTCAGCTCCCCAATACGCATCATAGCAACAGTGTACTGAAAAAGTACAAAGTAAACTATGTTCCACCCATATTCATAAAATGTTGTTTATTTGCTTCATCAGCATTAGCAATTATTGATCACTTTCATCTGCAATTTGTCACCAGCATAGAAAGTTAACACCCTTTGTAGTTCCTGCGGTCCTCTGAGGAGACAAAGAATAGAACTTCTGTATCCTCAGGCATGATATAAGAGGCGACTAATATGAGGTTGTGTGTAAGGCTGGCAACCTCATTACATAATACAAATTGCTCCAGAAACCACTCTTGCAAGTGCACACTAAAGCTTTGGTGCAGGCTTCCAGCAAAAGAATCAGATGCAGTGGTGAAACCATGCTCCGTAAGGAGCAAAAAGGGAAATTATGATGAGAGGAAATTAGAGGCAGATTGTTTTTAAAAGAGCAGGTCAGAAGACTGAATTTCTAAGATTGTTTGTCTAATATTAACTTGTTTTATTTTGTTTCAGGTGGATTTAGAGGACATAAAGCTAAAACAGGTAAGTCACAAGAAGTGTAATATCCACCAAACTGACCATACTTTATTAATTTTCTTATCTCAGTTATTAGTTTGTTGAGCATATGAAAGCAATTTTTCTTTAGTGCAGTTTTAAAACATACTGATACATACCTGTCAACTTGTACGAATTTTTCGTACAATGTACGGATTTTTGATACTTTTAGCAGTGTACGGCCGTACAGACTCGTTGTACGGATTTTTCTCCCCGCCAAAAAAAAAAAAAAAAAAAATTTTTTTTTTTTTTAAATTCTAAAAATATTTTCCAACCCAAGTTTTTTTAAATTTTAAATCAGAAAATATTTTCTAGCCCAGGTTTTTATTTAACCATTTTTTTTTTATTTTTAATTCCGGGAATCTCGGCGTCCGTTTTTAAACTGAGGTCTCTCCCAGCAACCAATCAAATCCTTTCATTCCCAATAATTCGGCAAAAACTTTGAATTCGGCCTCAAACGCTTTTGGTTTTCAGCGTGACATGGCGTATTTTTAAAGTTACCTGTTATCAACGACCACGTTTGCTTGCCACCACACTTCGACGCCATTTCGTTTAAAAAAGCTAAGTACTTATAACTTGGTTAAATATTGCTGTTGTTTTGCTTTGTTGCAATTTAATCGCTGTCTTAATCTTTCCAGTTATATCTTGCCCTTCAATATATTTCCGTTAAATTGTCATAATATTCTGTGTAGGCCCTACATAACTAGAAAAAAAAAAAGTTTGTTTGCGTTGAGTAGGCCTACTTTATTCCAGCATTCAAGATTAGCTGCTTTATTTTTTAATAAAGTGGCAATCTGTTATCACTTTAAGCTACCAACTCGTAAATAATAATTTTGTAAATTTTTGGTGGTACGTTTTTTCTTCCTAGATTTGATATTCTGTTCATAATTTTGTTTATAATTTTTTTTTTTTTTTTTTTTTTTTTGCTGTTAGCCGTTTGCTTTGTTCGTAGTATTTTTTAATCATTCTCTTCGTCTACAAAGATTATTAGTTGAAATATTTCATCCACTGAATGATGGCTGAGCCTAATTCAAAGAAACAAAAGCTTGCAGGTCATGGTAAGTTTCAGGTCGAATGGGTTAAACTCTTCCCTGGCATTGTAGATGCATCCAAGTTAGGATCAACCCATGCTTTTTGTAGATTATGCAGCAAAGATATTAAAGTAGTAGCTTCAGGATTATATGATCTGAAAGTACATTTTAAATCGAAATTGCATGAACAAATGTTTGCAATGAAGAAGGGAGCATCTATTAAGACCTTTTTGCTCAGCCAAAGCAGGAAGAGGGTGGCATTATAAGGGCTGAAGTTTTATTTGCCAATTTCATTGCCTAGCATAACTTAACTGCATCTGTTGCTGATCACTTTTGTGACTTGGCGCCTGTAATGTTTCCTGACAGTGATATTGCCAGAAAGTTCCAGTCGAAGAGGACAAAGACAACACTTATCATTAAAAACTGCCTGGCTCCATCTGCAACAGAACCAGTGATAAAGCTGTGCAGGGAAACACCCTTCTCATTATTGGTTGATGAATCAAATGACAAGAAAATAGAGAAGCGGTTAGCTATTATGGTGAGAGTTTTTGAAGAAGGATTGGGACCAAGAACGAGATTGTTGGACATGCCTGTATGCAGTGGTGGAACCAGTGAGGTGATATTCAGTGATGTTGATAATCTGTTCACAAAATTTCATATTCCATGGAAAAATTGCATCGGCTTTGCTAGTGACAACTGCAATGTCATGGTGGGGAAATCAAACTCAGTACTAGGATCAAGCAGAGGAACCCTTATGTTTTTAGTATTGGGTGCATTTGCCACCTTGCAAATTTATGTGCACAAGATGGAATCAAACAGTTGACTGTGCCAGTAGAAGACCTTTTGTTAGACATGTACTATCATTTTGAGCACAGCTCAAAACGACGAAAGGCTTATAAGGAGTTCCAACTATTCACAGAAGCAGATGACCTGAATATTCTTAAACATTGTCAGACTCGCTGGCTGTCATTGCAGAAGGTAGTGGATAGAATTATTAACCAGTATACAGCTCTCTCATCTTATTTTGAAAGCCACAGTGATGTTGAAAAGCCTGGCAGAGTCCAAAACATCCATAAACTTTTAAAAGCACCACTAACCCAGCTGACCCTTCGTTTTCTGAGTTTCATTCTGCCACTGTTAAATGAGTTTAATAAACTCTTTCAAACAGATGAGTCGCAGATTGGTGGCATGATGGAGGAGATGGACAGATTGCTTAGAAAATTTTTAGTTAAATTTGTGGAGATGAAGTATGTTAAACAGGTTGTTGACTTGAGGCATATCAAATTTAGTGATCGTGGGGTGCAGCATGATGACAGCATACTGGCAATTGGCCTCTCGAACAGAGCATTTATCGAAGAAATGGAGCTTGATAGTGGAGTAAAGAGTTCATTTTTTTAGGATGTCAGAAATTTTTACACATCAGTGGTTAAAAAAATTACTGATAAATTTCCCTTTGACAACCAGGCTCTAAAGGACTTTAAAGTGCTAGATCCAAGCACTAAAGATAATCTCAGGTATCCAAACATCTGCAGATTGGCAGATGCTTTTGCCCAAGATCTTGATCAGGAAGCACTGAAAGATGAGTTCGATGACTACTGTATGTTGTCTGATGTGTGTGTGCCTCTACTAACAGATAGTGGTCAGAAAAAGAGCTTCTGTAGCTATTGGCTGGAAGTTGTTGACCAGAAAACTAGTACTGGTGCCATCCGCTTCCCTAATTTGAAAGTCATCATTCAGCGACTGCTGATACTCCCTCACAGCAATGCTGACTGCGAAAGATCATTTTCAATGATGAAAAAAATCCACACAGACTGCAGGAGGTCCATGAATGCGGACACACTCACTTCTATTTTACAGTGTAAGATTAACATTGATACATGCTGTGCAGACTTTAAGCCCACAAATGCAATTCTGCAAAGTGCTAAAAGTGCATGTGTTGATTATAATACAAAACACTGTACATCGAAAGAACAGTGTACATCATGATCACTTAGTTTTTTATATGTAAAGAACAGTTTGAGGCTATTAGCATGTTTTATATCACAATAATTCAAATGCTAATAGATTTGTATATGTCATTTCTCATTTTAAAACTGTATTGCGTATAATTTATTAATATATTTTTTGCGTAAGGATTTTTGGGTGTTTGTAAGGATTTTTTTGGTCCGGCGTACAGATTTTTGTCTCAGGAGGTTGACAGGTATGCTGATAGATAAGAACAAGCTGGGAGGAATGTAATTTTTTGGCTAGAAATCATTTAGCTGTAGTAGGACCTTCCTTACACCTTATAACTTTTGTGGTCATTGGGACATCACATTATGTTGAATGCTTTATTTCTTTTCATGCTTATCTGTTGTATGCCAACATCTGTGTATAAACAGATTCCTTTATTCTCTTTTTCTAAATATTATCTGCCCAGTATGTCTTTGATCTATCCCTTTTCCTTCAGGGAATGTTTATATTGTCTTTGACAGTTAATTTGATCTTGACATTCTGCCATGCCATTTAAAATTTTATGTTTTTACAGTTATTAATAGATCTATATATGACCCCTACAGATGCTGTGAGTGGTATCATTTGTGATGCGATTAATTCTTTATTTTCCAAGAATCTTTCTGAAACATTTTGTTTTATTTGTATTTTTCTGTCTAGTTTTGATTTAATTTCTTGAGCCAGAGGCCAATTAAAAGAGGGATGGATGGAACTTTCCTTGTTCCCATTGTAATGCTAAAGTGAGAGCATAGGCAGTTACATAATCCTCACCTTCATTTATTATGTTATAATTGTCAGCAGCCATTGCACTACTGTTTTGCACAGCTATAAACTGAATAAACATTACAGAAGGCATTTGTTTAACCTTTCCTCACACCACTTACAGAACTAATATTATGCCAAGCTTTCTCTTAACGATTTCTCACATCTTATTGAACAAATGTTAAGGCAAACATTCCCTTAACCGTTTCTCACATCTCTTATTGAACAAATGTTATGGCAAATATTCACTTAACCTTTTCTCACATCTCTTATTGCACATATGTTCTGGCAAATATTCCCTTAACCTTCTGTCACATCTCTTATTGAGCAAATGTTATGGCAAATATTCCCTTAACCTTTTCTCACATATCTTATTGAACAAATGTTAAGGTAAATATTCCCTTAACCTTCTCTCACATCTCGTATTGAGCAAATGTTATGGCAAATATTCCCTTAACACTTTGCTGACCAGCGATCCGGAGCATTAATGTCTCCCATTACCAAGGGTGTTTGCAGATTTCTTTAAAAATCACTCTTTTTTTTTTTAAATTCATAAAAAATTGAAAAACAGACATAGGGTTTTGACATTTTCAGAGCACCACTATGAATGGTTTTAATCTGAAAAAATATATTTCATGCAAATTGGTCACATGATCATGGCGGCCATCTTGAATTTGTGTGGCTATTTATAGAAATTTCAGGAGATGTTTTAAAACCATGATATTTTTCCAGTGTTTAGTGAATTTGTTTGATGTCAGTGCAATAAAATGTTAGGGACATTGATGGCAATGAAGAAAATAATCTTAATTGACGTACTGATTTAACGATTAACCAGCAATCCAGTGCATTAATGTCTCCCATTACCAAGTTTGTTTGCCGATTTCTTTAAAAATAACTGGTTTTGTTTTAAATTCATAAAAAATTGAAAAACAGACATAGGGTTTTGAAATTTTCAGAGCGCCATTATGAATGGTTGCTACATCTATAAAAATATATTTTATGCAAATTGGTCACATGATCATGGCGGCCATCTTGAATTTGTGTGGCTGTTTATAGAAATTTCAGGAGATGTTTTAAAACCATGATATTTTTCCAGTGTTTAGTGAATTTGTTTGATGTCAGTGCAATAAAATGTTAGGGACATTGATGGCAATGAAGAAAATAATCTTAATTGACGTACTGATTTAACAATAACCATGTATTTCAACATAAAAGGCTCATAAAAATTGTGAATAAAATGCAAAGAAAATTTAATTTTTGTATTGTCTTTTTTGAGTGATATTTTTCTGCGGCATCTGACAATGAGTGTTTGTGAATGTTTTGAATAGTTACATACCTCTAGTTGGAGTCTGAGCTGCTTCCTTCATTAACTGGGGTTGAAGTTGTAGCTGTAGGCCTCTGCAAGAGTCTTTGTCTGGATCGTTGATAATCCTCGACTGTGTGGTATAATTTGAAGCACGGTATCGTGCATAGAGGTACATTGCAATCTGGGCAGTACATGACAGTCTGGCTTCTTTTCCCTGCAGCCTTACACACTTTACAGTCTGGTTTGTACCTTGCCCTTTCATATTTATCAATGAAGTGGCGCTCAGTAAGTCATGTTGTTGTGACTTGTGGTTTTGAAGGTGTCACATTGCGTCGAAGAATAGCAGGTTCAATAAGAGCGAGACTGACATCCTGCCTGAACTTCTTTGCTGTGATCTTTTTTGTAGAGTTGGCAGTGTTGTAGGTTATGTGCCCATTAACCAGGGCAGTTTCAACTAAGAAATGATATAATGGCAGGTACCATTTATATGATCTGTGTGGGTAGGGATAGCTTGCACCCAGTTGGCCGAAGTGGTCGACATCTCCCATACTTTTGTTGTATTTTTCTGCTAGCACTGGCTTCTGAATTGTTCTGCCCTCAGGTATCCTCGTTTTCTAACTGTCTTGTCCATAACATCATTGGAGTGAACAGTAGATAAAAGGTTAACTCTTTTCGTGTCATGCCAGGTAACTGCCAACATGCCTTTATCTTCTGTGGCACAAAACACAGGATGATCTGCCTTTTTCAATTTGAGTTGCTTTTTCTTCAGTGCTTCAGGAAAATGCTTCCTATTCTCAGCTACTGTTCCACATGCACCAATCTGAATTTCTTTCAGCTCTTGAAATAAAGCTGGGGCTGAATAAAAGCTGTCGCAGTAGAGAATATGTCCTTTGTTGCCATATCCATCAAGAAGATCTTTCACAACCCTGGAAGTTGCCCCAACAGAACCTTCATCATTTGCCTTACCAGTATAAATTTTTAATTTCAGGCAGTATTGTGTTTTAGCATCAGTGAGTACAAATACTTTGAATCCCCACTTTGTGGGTTTTGCTGGCAGGTATTGCTTGAAATATATTCTACCCTTGAACCTCACCATCGATTCATCTATTGACAACTCCCGCCCAGGTGTGTAGTGTTGCTTATATGTAGGCAAAATAATATCCAGTAAGGGTCTGAGCTTGAAGAGGGGGTCATACCCAGGCTGCCCCCTCTCAATTCTGTTATCATTTTTATTAAAATGGAGATTTCTGTGGAGCTGTTGGTACCTGTTCCGACTCATGACCCTTGAATATGGTGTATCATTCAACCAAAAATTCTTACACCAGTAGTCTGAGACTGCTGGTTTGCAACACATTCCCATACCAATCTGAAGGCCTATGAATGCAGAAATTTCAAGTGCATCAGTTTTATCCCAAGTACATTTCTTGTACTTAGCATTTCCTGTGTACTGAGAGAGGTGATTTTCTCCGTATCTATTCACTTCGTCAGTGATCAGATCTATGGCAGTGTCGGGGAAAAAAAGTTTGAAAAAATCAATGGACATATATTCAGTTGTGTCTGCAGTGACACCTTGTTGTTCTTCATATGGAGGAAGCATGTCAAGCTCAACAAGTTCGTTTTGAGCAAGCTTTCTCCATCTCCACAGATTATTTTGATGTGCAGTCTTGCTGTGGTCTCTTGTGCCACGCCCATCTCCTGCTTCAGATGTAGGCCTACCTACATCTAATCCAAATTCGTTGTCGCTGCTATCAGTTGCGTTACGATTGAGTGATACATCTCTACTTAGCCATGAGATATCACTTTCGGCCCCAGATTCGCTGCCAGAGTCAGAATCATCTCTGTTATAAGTCTGGTTTTCATCATCACACATGATGAAAACAAAGAATGGGCTCTTGTACTAAAAATAATGAAATTTTAATCAAAACTCCGCTAGAAACAGCGATTCACGATATCATTCATGGGTGCAGCCATTTTGGAATGTTAAAAATACCCGGATGAGGCTTGTTTCGTAAAACTATCGATACGGCTGTCTGTTGCGTTGGTAGAGTTACTAATTCGACTTTCGTCGAATCTGGTCAGCAAGGGTTTCAACCGGAAATTCGACTATCGTCGAATTTGGTCAGCAAAGTGTTAACCTTCTCTCACATCTCTTATTGAGCAAATGTTATGGCAAATATTCCCTTAACCTTTTCTCACATCTCTTATTGTACAAATGTTAAGGCAAATATTCACATAATCTTTTTGCACACCTCTTAGTGCACAAATATCTTGGCAAGCATTCCATTAATCCATTGTTGTACCTCTTCATATTTGAATATTGTAACAAACATTCCCATAATCCTTTGTTATTGTTATTGTTGAACAGAATCGACATCATTGTACTCTCGGCAAATAATAGGTACTTAGTCTCCCTCAGTATATGTTGAAGAATGTGAATGCTAACTGTTCATCTGTGCTAGCCTTACGTTTGATGCCAAATTCCAACAGTCTTTACCTTGATGATTCATCTGTTGCAGTGTCATTAATTGTTCTCAGTCTTCTTCTTCTTCTTTGATCCTGAGAGAAGAGGGATTCCTCTCCAATTATTGCAGTCTGCAAGGTCTCTCTTCTTGGGCAATTTGACAATTATTCCTTTGTTCCACTCCTTTGGTGTTGTCCCTGTTTTCCAGACTTGTGCAAATAGTGGCAATCATAAATTGTTCTCAGTATCTCTCCCTTTTGAAGCATGGACTGAGAGTCTGACACAATGACTGCCTTTGTTAATGAAGTTTCTGTTAGCCACCTTAAGGCTGCAGTAGCTGCCTCTACCTCCATTTTCATGCTTGTGGTAAATGAGGTTAATGGTGTTATTAATTAGGGGTAAACAGATTGAAGTCAAGCTGTGTAAGTTCCCTGAGTCTATTTGTTGATGATGATTCTCAGAGTCCCTATCCGCCACCTCTCAGATCTCAATCTGTGTGAAAAAGGCTCTGTGATGTTGTGTGGCTGAGTGTGTCTAGGGTAATGTATTTAATATAAGGACGAAATAAAATGTAACAGAACTGTAACTCAATAATAGTAAAGTGAGTAAGACTTTGGTTAAAGTTTAGGTAATTATATTACAATTTAATGTCCCTGTACCTCAATTTTTCTGGGACAGGGATTGTCAAACTCAATAAATTTGTTTATATACACTATTTAAAATAAATAACTGGACTCTGTCCAAATATCTTGTTACTATGAATAAAGATCACTGTAAAAATTTCACCCGCTGATCTGTCTATCTGCTTGTACTTATCGCTGTTATTAGGTTGGACATAATGTCTTCTTCATCATATCAAAGTGAGTTTATTATTTATTGTTATGGTGGTGGTGGAATTATTGATGTTACACTCTCAGTGCCGGTCTAACAGACTTATCTTAGAAACTGGTGACAACTGTTGGCCCTTGGGTTCTTATATACATTCAACTGGCTTTTGAGCTGAAGAACTGGGGTAGCTGCGGCAACAAGGCTGAGCGTTCCTCCCAAACTTTCTTCTCTCACCCGGTTTCCTGCCACCAATAGGTATGCTAGTATATGACCTGTAATGAGAGGAAAATGCCCTCCCCATATAGATCTCATCTAATATTCAATTCCACACACAAACACGGTGACAACTCACCCTGATCAGTTATGTGTGCTGATCATTGCACCAATCTGTATCTACCATTGTTTAACACCACTGCTGTGTAAACATTCTTCTTCAGTGATAGTGCATAGCTCTTGTTTCCTCCTCCAAGAAGTCTCTTCCATACAATAGATAGGGGTGTACAATACATGGCTTGTGATCCCTTAATATCTCTTTACAACATCCTATACAGGGCTTGTCGTTCATACAATAGATAGTGTGTGCTTAATCTAGCACTGAAACCTGTGGATAGATTCTTTCTAACATTCTCTACATGATTTTACATAATATTTAACCATTTATGGCACTGCACAAGCCAATATCCCTTCTGAGTTACTGCATTGGCATGCGCAAAATTTGTAAGCCACTAGCAAATATTTTATGCCTTTCTTTCACTCCGGAAGACTGCATTCCTATTTTGGCTATCGTAATACAATTGTGGCCTGCATGTTAATTAAAGCAATACAATTACTTATTGTGCCTTACCCTCAAACAAGAATATCACATATCATAAGCTTGACTTTGGCAGTTAATGGGTTCTACCACTGCCGTAAGTGTCCAGATGGTGAAAGCTTTGGTCACATAGGCTTTCCCTCTGATGTCAGCTTTAGATAGTTTTAATTTCAAATGGCGGTTGTTCCAGCGAAATGTTAATTTTATTGCCCCAAGCTACTTTATGCCTTAACCAATCAAAACGCGTGTCAAGAAATTTCTAACTTTCTCACGCAACCAAATTGAGCAGTTGAGAAGTGTGTTTGTTCGTCTGTCTCAATTTTTATTTATACAATATCTTGGTTATTAATGGGTCAATTTTTAATATTAAAAGTGATTATTAAAAGGGCAACTGTCCTCTATCTTCCTATATAGGTTTCCTTTACCCATTTTTCTCCGTTTTCATCTTGGTAATTTTTTTCTAATTTATAGTGCTCTGTTCACTGAACTAAAATATTAATAAAATAAGTTTCTAAGGCCAGATAATTTATTATAAGGGAAAATTTTATGATATATATTAACTAATATTAGCGTTACCCTTCAAGACATCCCTGTTATTTATAACGAAATAAATTATCTAAGTTTCTTTTCAAACGCACAAGTTAGACTTGATTTCCTTTGTAATCCCCTTCTCTCTCCTATTACAATGCGGTAACAAGTTGGTTCGTGGCCAAACTTTATGGCTTTCGTCTTAAATATTGGGAAGGGTCGAGCGTGTGCGCGTGTTTTGGGAAAAGGGGGGGGGGGGGGGGGGGGGGTTTTTACGCTTGGCGTTAGAAAATTCAAATTCTTTATTTTAAATGTTTTAGCGGTTGATTTGACGATGGCCTTGAGACCAAGGTCAAACATGGAATTTATTTATAGATTTTTAACTGTAACAGTGGAAAATTCAAATTATTTTGTCCAATTTTTAGCGGTAGGTTTGCCTTTGGCAATTTTTCAAATATAGTAGTAGTGGTTTAAAGGCGGTGAATTTACGTTACTAGATTTTTTGAATCGGGGAAATTTGAGCAGGGTGTTACACGGAGTTACTTTACTACAATGCTGAAAGTTGTTATCGTGAAAACCCTGCTATGTTTGGTGATGATACTGCCCTTTACCCTAGCAGAGAAGCCCCAACCTGATTTCTCACCATGGATCACAGACCCATCAGTGTACAAATTGGCATCATTATACCCAGCATGATCATGTATCAGTTGATTAATTTCTAGTTCTACTTTCCCATTGTCCCAAGTTCTACACTGCTCAAGGCAACACCCTGTCTATTTTCCGTGGAGTTCTCCTACTCCATAGATCTAGTATTAAAATCACCAGCAGTTAAACACATCTTGTTGGGTTCTTCTGACAATTTTGTCAGGAACTCCCATCTACCCTCTTCCGGAAGAAGATCCACATGGGCATATAAATTGGAGTCTTGCCATTCTTGACCACTTATATGCAGCAGTACAATGCCCAGCAATTCTGCATTCTCATTAGAATGGAAACTTGTATCTAGCCATGCATGAGGGAGTTCATTTTTGCATACATTGCCCTCGTTGACCACTTATATCTGTAACCTGGAAAATTGTTTATCAAATTCGCCTCTTTGATGTCCTCAGTGAAAATTAATATTGTTTATAGTTAGTGCTGCTTCAATTGATATCAAAATGCATATTCACATAAATGCATTTTGGACCAGGGAGAGTTTAGATGAAAAAAGGAACATCTAGCTCAAAGGATTAAATTGACATTTCACATGCATATGAGGATGCAGAGATGGACACTGCATTAATTTGGGGTTGGTTTTAAGACTAACAGGACCCCAGAACAAATGTAAACCAGAATTGTTGTGTTATTATGGAGAATTAAAACTTTCTCTCTTCTTAGTTAGGATATGTTGAATAGACCATGTTACAACATGTTTAAGAAAAAAGAAATGAACCAATAAAGTTCTTGTTAAAAAAAAAAGTAGTTTGATTTAGAAACAGAACTGAAAATAGAACAAATACAATAACAAACTTAATTAATTCAGGTAATGAGTAGAAGAATAATGATTACATATAATGACATTTCTGCTGCTTCTTATCAAGGGGACCATAAGAATGTGCTACAATTTAAATCTGTGAAGCTGATCATCAAGAAAGGTGACATAACAGCTGAAAAGTGTGATGCAATCATAAGTGGGATCCGAAATACAATGGATATGTCAAACTCTGGTATGTGGTTTTTAACAATATTAAGTCACTTTTATATATTGAATTTATCGGAAATGAATGTTTGATTTATGAATATAGGTTAGCATTGAAGATTTTTATTTCAATTTCTCTTTCTTGATGTATCTGCATTAAACCTGCAGTGTTCCAGATTATTCTATATGTCTTACTATTATAAGATTTTGACAGATCTCTTTTATGACAACGTCATGAAAGTTTACTGCCATTTTGTACTTTGCAATTTAGTATAAAGACTTTATTATGAATGTATACATGTAGCATTTTTTATTTACACTCTTGTTCATTTTTGTCCATGTGGACTATGGACCATCAATCAGTTCATGCTCTGTGCAATCCTTTCACCTTCTTTCAATATCTTCTTATGCTTCATAGTCTCCATTTCTCTTCTCCATGTGTTTTTGAGTCTCGCTCTATTTCTTTCACCCTGGGTATTATTCCAGAACATAGTGTCATTTAGATGGACCTGGTTTTGATTCCCCTGTATGCCTATCACTTCTGTTGCTTTTCTCTTGTCTTGTTTTCTGTTCATTTATTTCTTATGAGAGCCTGCTACATACCCATTTATATGTATTATTTATTTACTGTCTATAGGCCTCAGGTTTCCCTCTTGATTAATTTTAATATTTCATATTTGCCAACAGGTGCAGTTTGTAAAGCCCTTTTGGCAAAGTGTGGTTCAGCACTCCAGGATGAATGCAATACTAAACGTAAGCTTAACTCTCTATGAGTATATTTTTCTTTCTTTCTCCTTTTTACTTTTTAAGTAGCATAGGACTATAACTGCAACTTGTCCCCTTGAAGAGTGCTTGCACCAAACCGCAACCTGTTCTCTTGAAGAGTGCTTGCACCAAACCGCAGCTTGTCCCCTTGAAGAGTGCTTGCACCAAACCGCAACCTGTTCCCTTTAAGAGTGCTTGCACCAAACCGCAACCTGTCCCCTTTAAGAGTGCTTGCACCAAACCGCAACCTGTTCCCTTTAAGAGTGCTTGCACCAAACCGCAACCTGTCCCCTTTAAGAGTGCTTGCACCAAACTGCAGCTTGTCCCCTTGAAGAGTGCTTGCACCAAACCGCAACCTGTTCCCTTTAAAAGTGCTTGCACCAAACCACAGCTTGTCCCCTTGAAGAGTGCTTGCACCAAACCGCAGCTTGTCCCCTTGAAGAGTGCTTGCACCAAAACATTTCCATGCACTTTTGCAGAGGTGGTTCCTGGAGACATTTATTTTGCATGATGTAATTAGGACTCAGCAATATAAAATGGTGCCTCTGTACAAATATGCTTATTGGCTTGTGCTTATAAGTCTTATAGAAGGAACTGTATGGTGATGAGAAAAGCCTGAGATAGTTTACCAGATTTACAAGAGAGATAGAATTGGTTATTTGAGAGTGAACAACAAAGAAGTCTTACGAAGTTTTACTTCTTGTTTTGGCCTATCCGAACCTAAGACTAAATTCATAACACAATTTTCAGTCGCTCTCAAACTTGGTTTGTTGAGCTGACTTCCTATTTACAAATCGTTTCTACGACAACACAGGAAGTACATTACATTGTCTGCAGATTTCTTAGCAGACGTGGTTTCGCAGGCTACGATCGAACATACGATCTAGTTACCGTCCTCTTTGGCTTGGTGTCTCCGTGGGAGAAGGCTGTGTTTCTTAAGTGCTCCTGAATGTGTACTTTTAGTACTGGATTTCAAGTATTTTAATCAGCTAGGTCTGCTACCGGATAGAGCCTAAGTTTGATATACTTCTAAGGACGTGTCAGCGCTGAATGGTATGGAAAGGATGTGTAATTTGATAATAAATATTTCAGCATTATGACCCTGACAGCGTTCCTTTAGTCTACAAGACGTTAGACTACATATTGACTGGCTAGTGAGTGCCATTGTCATTTGACTGATGCAATTTATATGGAGCCACGTGCGTGAATAAAATCTACATGTATTATTGTCAAACGTCAACCAGGCTTATGGAGTTTTGTACTGCTAAGAACTGGCTCTCACGTTTGTAAGATCTGTGCGTGTTGGACAAGAAATGAAACAAAATGGATTTGTTGTCACATCAGCTCCCAATCTGAATTGCAAGCAGATATATCATGTCAGCATGGACATGTTTTCTCGTAGTTGGGGCAAGTGTATAACCAAAGTGTTGACAGATGCTGAAAGTAATGGGCTCACATCCATTGCCATGCCTGCACTTGGCTCAGGTTAGTGAGAAAACGTGTGTTGCAGCAGGATTAATGGATTCATTTTAACTGCACATGATTGAGTTCCTAATTCAGAAACTACTCCCTACTCATTTGTTAACCTCTGAAATGAGAGACAGGACTAAAACTAAGGCATATATTTCCTATAAAGTGTAGAAGATTGCTGGTCTAGGTTAAGAAAAGATGGCACAGCTTAAAAAGCAAATAGGAGATCAAAATATTTGTGGTTAGGGTATACAGTGAGAAACTTTGGGACTGTTTGGCAAAGAAGAATATTCCAGCACCTCTGATTCATGCTATACAGAGCTTCTACAAGTCTTGCAGAAATTATGTGAGGACAGCAAACCATAAGTCAGAAGAGTTCAGGACCACCACTGGTGTAAGACAAGGTGATATCCTATCACCTTACCTCTTCATACTCCTTATGGACGATGTCATCAAGGCATGTAAGGAGAGAACAAGAAAGTATTCAGTGGGGTACTGGAATATGAGACAGGTCTATATTTCAGAGCTGGCATTTGCTGATGATGTTGCCCTGATTGCTAAATCAGAGGCACATCTCCAATCCAACCTGCAAGTCTGGAAGGAAGAGCTGGAGAAGAGAGGGATGATCATAAGCAGCTCTAAAACAAAATCCATGGTGATATCACGAGAAGAAAGAAGACATCAGATTAAGCTGGGAGAACAGGTCCTGGAGCAGGTCGACCACTTTAAATACCTCGGAGCTATTATAGACCGAAAGGGAGGCATCAAAGAAGAGTTGGCCACTCGAAAAGTAGCAGCTGGGAGACTTTTTCAGGCCATAAATCGAGGATTCCTCAGCAAGAGAGAGGTTGGTAAGAAAATGAAGATGGCTGTATACCGCTCCACCTATGTCCCAGTCTTGACATATGGATGCGAGTCATGGGCAATGACTACAACCCATAAAAGCCAGATCCAAACCTCAGAAATGAGGTATCTGAGGAAGGTGGTTGAAGTAACAAGAAGAGACATGGTACGCAACCAGACGATACGTCAAGGCCTAAAATGCCACTCCCTACAGACCCAAGTAGAACAGTCCCAACTAAGATGGTTTGGCCATGTCTGCAGAATGGGAGAAGATCGGCTACCACGACAAGCATGGGAAACAAAGAGCCAAGGATCCAGACCCCGAGGACGACCCAGAGTCCGCTGGGAGGACAACATTAGACAATCTTTGAAGGACCGAGGACTAGAATGGAACCAGACCAGGAGGAAGACAGCCGATAGAATAGTCTGGCGCTCTCTCTTCCAAACCTCTACACCTCACGGTAGAAGGGGAACGACTAAGTAAGTAAGTAAGTATACAGTGAGGATCAAGTGCTTCAGCAACAAAGAGGTGAAACTAATGCTGAAGATCACTCGCAGTGGATATGGGGAATGAAGCATGTGAAAAGTTCTTGGAACAGGAGAATTCCAGCACAAAGCATGCATGCACAAACCATGAATAAGATAAATGAAATAAAAGTGGCAGATTTAAACAGAAGTTGCAAAGCCAAGCCTCATTAACTATACATAGAAGCAAATAAAGAAGATGCATCAAACAAGTGGTAAGAGAGGCAGAAAAAGCTGCAGAAAAAGGCAATGTAAAGAACACTTAAGGTTAGGGTATACACTTGTACAAGAAAGCTAATAAGGAAATATAAGCAAGCAGCTGGCCTTATCGAGGACAAGAATAAGAAAGTTCTTAGCAGTATTAAAGAGTTAATAAGGAGAAGGATGGAACATTTTGATGAACTATTGACCAGTTCACAAGATCCCCCAGACATCCAGCCAGCATAGAAGAAGGTACAAGTTAACTGTGAAGAGTTCTTCAGCGTTATGTAAAGTCAGTCCTGTCATATTAATCGAGTCATGGACAGTCAGTAAACAAGCACATAAAAAAATTCTCTTAAAGTAGGTAAGGTAAAGGTAAAGGATCCCGTTTATACACCCATTGAGGTATATTGGGAATATGGTGTTAGGCCCATAGTTTCTTGACTATCGGCACACTAGGGGTATTGTGGTCAGCATCACGCCGACCGCCTTAACCTTCCCAGTGTTGCTTTGTACCCAATTCATGAGGCTGGGTCAACCCCGGAGCCGTTTGCTGTCTAAAAATCCCACGAGGTAGGAGAGAGATGGTTTTGTAGAAGAACGCTGAGAATGCAGTGGACACCTAAAAATGGTAATGAAAATGTCCTGAAAGAGGCTAGTGCACAAAGGATGTTTATTACTCATAGAAGGAAGTGATCCACTTTCTCGCCTGGAATTGTTTCTAGTAGTCTTTGAGGAGACCAAGAAAGAACAGGGCTACTCTGGCAACCTCATCACATAAAGCAGTGCTATAGAAACCGCATGAATGCTTTGATGTAGACTTCCTGCCAGAGAACCAGTGGCACACTAGGGACCAAAAAAGGAAATTGATAAATAAATGACTCCACTTTATTTGGGCATGTTTTAAAAAGAGAGGGGCAGAAATGTACCGTGTCAGTAGGAAAGATTGAAGGAAGAAAAGATAGAGGACAACATAAATAGAAGATGCTGGACAGTTTAACCTCGACGTGTAGAAAGAATCAAAACAGAATGACCAATAGGACTGGGAACAGGAAGCCGTGGAAAGACATGATCACCTAAAACAAGGGAACAGCTGTGCAAATCCCAGAAAACGGAAAAATTGTGAAAATCTGTGAAAATTCAGCAGTATTGAGAGAAACAGGTATAAGAATCCCAGAAAATAAGACAGTTAGTGACAGAATGCTGGAACAGACGGATAAGGGTGACAACTGTGCCCGCTTGATAATAAAGGCGTGGTGTACACATTGAAAACCAGCAGAAACACTGCTTCGGGTCCTGATGGTGTACAAAACCACCACATAAAACAGCTCGATGACACAGCCATTATAAATATGGTGAGTGATTTCAATACCAGCATACAGAATGCTGAGGTGCCGGAAAACTGGCTACATTGTTACCTTCGGCCACTTCCTAAACCTGGCAAGGGCCTCACACTGCTCAGCAGCTATCGAATTATCACACTACAGATTGTTTATGGTAAATTACTTGAAAAGGTAGTTGCAAGACAAGTAATGAGCTATCTTGAAAATGCACACATCCTCCTGATACCCTGGGTAGCTATAGACCCATGAAAACAACATGGGGTAACGCTCGAACATTTGCGTACGATGTGTACAAGGTATTCCAGGGTAAAAGAGAAATGGTGGCTGTTGCAATTGACCTAGAGGATGATTCTAACAGTGTGGACTTTGCAGCCTTAATAGACTGTTTAATGGCATGTGGTGTACCCCTTGGCTAACAAGGTGGATAGCAGCTGCCTTAACCCTTTGAACCCTGGCCACCCAGCCTGTAAAATCCCATTCCCCTGGGCTCCTGAGCAAAAAATGCACAAAACAGACACATAAGCAAAACTAGTTACTGTGACACAACAATATAGTCAGTGTTAACTATTCTATCTTAAATTGACTGACCTGATCATCTCCAATATTCCTGCTTAGAGTGCCAGTCCTCCCAGCATGTAGACCCTTCCTTTAGGCACAGATAGCTTTCACAATATTTACACCAGAATTTAGTCTTCACTTTTTTGAATGGTCTGTCTTTGTAGGCCATGTCTGGGAAGTCACTAACATGTTTGTTGAATTTGTATGCACACACAACACAAATGTTATTGCCAGTAGCTTGTGGAGACACTTGAGGATGATGCAAGCCCACATTTTGCAGCCTCTGATGTGCATCAACACGGTTGTGAAGCTTCATTGCCGCTGTTCTGTAATCGCCAATGAGTGATAAACAGATTTCATTCATGAACATACCAAATGTTCTGTAGCGTCTTCCAGTTACATTGTGGGGATTGAATTTATTCATTAGTATTTAGGCATTATTGCATGCCCACATGAAAAATTTCACTATGAGCCTTCGAGGCCAGCGATAATGCCGGCGCGTTTTATTGAGACGACAAACTTGGTCGTTGACATCGCAGCCACCCATGAAAGTATTGTAGTCAATACAAAGTTGTTGAGTTTGAACATCCACAGTTGTTCCATCCTTGTTTCTCCTTCTAACAGTTCCCATTTCTGTTGGGTTATGATAATTAGATATAAAATTGATGGGTCTTTGGTCCATCCATACAAGGCAAACAATGTTATTGAAACAGACAAATTCTGATTGTCCCCTGCACATTTTCTTCTTTCCTGACAGTTCTTTTGGATAATATTTCCTATTTGTCATTGCTGTCCCTACTGCAAGTGTTCCATAATCACTGTATAACTTGTCAAAGAGAGTTACACTGTTATAAAATCTGTCCATGACAAGAATATGGTTTTTGTTTGCCAAATCACCTGAAGTCAAAATCCTGATGACAACACTACCAACAACACCGAGTTCTGGAATAACATCCTCTGTTTTTCCAGTGTAAATTTCCAAATTTAGAATATAGCCCGAGCTCGCTTCACATGCCATGTAAGCCTTTATTCCCCACTTTATGGGCTTTGATTTTATGTATTGTTTGAAGGCAAGTCTGCTTTTAGTGGGGATCATGCCCTCGTCTAAACTCAAGTGTTGTGAGGGTGAATAATAATATCGAAATCTTGGAAGCAACAAATTCAGCATGGGCCTTACTTTGTACAGTTTATCTGCTTTATCCAGAGCAGGGTCCTCTTCATCTACAAGATGAAGAAATGTCCATATAGTAAGAAAGCGATCGCGTGCCATTACAGTGCGAAATCCAGGAGTTTGCGAAATGAAGTTCGAAGATGAGCTGGACCAGTAATCTTCGTAACGTGGTTTATTCACACCGTGCTCCATTTGAAGACGCAGTCCAAAGAATGCTTTTACCTCTGGCACTGTTACATCTTTATAATTTTTAACTTAGTAGCTGGTTGGCTGTTTGCTTTTTACTTGCTCAGCACGTCTGTTTGTCTGCTCACACAAATTGTGCCAGAAATTACTGTCGAGGAAAAGTTCCAAAAATTCAATGGCTTTACTCTCAGGAAAAATGGAATCTGGAATATTCTTAGGGCCTATCTGTTCCACAAATGTTGTGTCTACGGTAAACATAGGTCTAAATATATTTGTGGTAGACCAACCTGTATCAAATTTACTTGATACATTATGTGGGATACGCCCCTTTCCACGCCCCTGCACCATAGCCCGATCCCCTGAGGGGCCAGGAACAGGGTTAGAACTAGATTGATCATAATCTGATTCACAAGTTTCGTCACTCGCTTCATTTTCGATGTCACTTTCACAATAATCACCATCTAAATCTAATTCATCATCCTCCGAATCATTGAGCACAAGTTCAACAGCTTGTTCCGTTGTTAGCCTTTTAGAACGGCTATTACCTGGGTTTTCAACACGCCTTTTCATTATGAAAACAGTTAAAAAATTGCAAAATATTATCACATCGTGGGCGCCGCCATTTTGGTTCAACATTCCTGAAGACATGTGTACTTCCTGACCTCATGATTTTTGACACATTTCCATTCTGGCCCCGTACTGCTAAGCAAGGTGTGTCAGGCCGAAAAAGCGGTCGCTCGGGGTACGGATTATTTACACACGGACCGAAATTTCGGGACCTCGGGTTCAAAGAGTTAAAGGAGAGATCAGTTGCATTTCGCTTGGGAACATGGACATCAGAACCAATGCGCATTTGCCCTTGACTACCCCAGGGTTCTCCACTATCACCAGTGTTGTCTAACATCTGCACAGCAAAAGTAGCAACCTTTCAACCAACAGGACTGGAACGAACATTAACTTTCGCAGATGACATACTCGTGTACAGAACTGGCTCAGACAGACAGGAAATGGACCACGGCATACAAGAGACATGTCACGAAGTGGTTTTACTTTTATAGAGTGTGCCTGAATGAAAGCAAGACCCTAGTATGAGAAAGTCTGAGAAGATAGAATTTAGATGGAAAATAACATGCCTGTGGACAGGTGAGACTATTGGCTCAAGAGATAGACCCAGGATTTGAATCTCCCCCTGCCGCTTCGTGACTAAAAAAAAATGGCTATAGTCTCCCCACCTCTGACTGCCTTGAAACACAAGGAGATAAGGTGTATAATTACGACCACAAACACCACTATACAGACAACATAGAGTAAGTATAGTAAAGAATAGAAGCTGATCCAGTAAATAATATATGTATATATTTATTTACATACAAGGAAAACATAAAATGGCATATTACGTCATCAAGTCAGTCGATAGCGTGCACTGTTGCACGGCCTGGAAAAACCAAGGTAACAATTAAATTGAGAGACACTCAAAAAAAAAACCCCAAATCACATTCACTCTTCCTGTCACCCTGCTGAGGAACAATAAAAATGGTTAGTGATTTAAACCAAATCTACTTTGGTGGGGCTGTCAACTTTTAGCCTCCACTCTCTAACACTAATAAATTTTATACTGTCTCAGTCCTGGTGACTCTTCCTCAGTGAACGGCTACACAGCTTTCTACTAGTTAGGCAATAGGCGCCGATAACTACACCACAAGAAATGCTAAAAATAATAGACTTAGTTTTACGAACGCAGACTCAGTGTCTATCCGTCCAATGGATACTGAACAGACCCTACTGGTCCTGTCTATTTTCTCCCTCCTTCTCTATCTTCCTCTCTTGATCTCAGTGTCTCTCTAACACTCGAGGGCTGATGATGCGGCGTCTCCGTTACGCTCTTCTCTTGATTTCTATCAGGACCTAGGTATGGTAACCCTGTCACCTGTTCCTGATTTTGGTGATGACGATGTTCGGATATCAAGCATGAGGGACTTGATTAACTGTAGACAAAACTGATAAATCACGTAGTCTGACGGCAGGCAATTATTTCTTCAGAGACAATTGCCCGCAGTTTCCTCTCTCTTTATATACAGGAGAAAACACCCACGCGAATTTCTCTCCCACGCATATCCCGGACCAATGGGAGCGCTAGAAAAAATTAATACTATCAACCCACGCACTTCCGGCCGCGTGCTTCCGGCCTCGTCATATCGCGTGCCGGAAATGGCGATTATTTCCGTAAACAACGAACTTTACGGGAATCGCGAAAAATCAGAAGAAAGTAAAACTGATGCTAGAATAAAATAAACCTACCATCATAAACGAACCCATTTAAATTACCTTCCCAAAAGTACCGAACACGATATATATTCAAATGAGAAGAAATAAAATGGTGAAAAAGCGTGCCCGAAAATAGCGATTTCCGTAAACAACGGAAAATCGCGTGATCATAAATAAATAAAACTGGTGAAAATTCAAAATAGAACCACAGAATCGGGCCTGTTAAAAGTCAGAATTACAGTGTAGCGTCACATAAGTCCCCCCTTTCAAGTACGGGAACCGTGCTAAATCACTGAAATCTCTGGGTTTCATACTGGCCCGTATCTAGATCTACCTCTCGATCTAATCACTGTCATAATTAGCATTATCATACAGGCCCATCTCCATATCCTTGAAAATCTTGGCAAGCCCTGGATCGTGAGGGTCACGCCATGGGATTTCCTCCTGGCGACTGCAGCCTGACTGGTCGCCCTTCCTCCTCCCTTTCATGTGTTTCCTTCGCCCACGAATTTTCCTGGCGGCGCGTGGTAAATAATTATTACCAGCTGGTGCGACCTCCCAGTGTGTAGAAACAGATTGACTGGCTTGGCCAGGCATCGCCGTAACAGGGCGTAACTGTTTACAGTTGACTGAAGAACCGTGCACATGTTTCTTCTTGTCAGTATTTCCCTCCCTTGAGAGAGGTAATACCATCGGGGGCCTAATTCCCGACGACAAAGAAGATACTTCTGAAGTAAGAGGCGTCACCACTGTTTTACCTTTAGGCTGAACAGGGCTGACAGGCGAATACGCCTCTGTAAATAACATTCCACTGTCTTTAGAGGCGTCTCTCCTCCTCATAGCAAGACAAGGATGTTTGAGCTCCCGTGGGGCTCCGTGAATTTGGGGCTTTCCCCTTTCACTTCTCTGGCCTGCAGTAGGCCCCCTTGCATTGGCAAGCATCGGTGTGGTGGGGTTTCCCAAAACTATGTATGGGCTTCCCAGGATGAAATCATGTGCTGGCTGTGCCATTACAGCTGCCTTAATGGTGCCAGACACAAACTGACATTTCACCTCAATATTGGCTACAGGCAGACGCTGTGAGATCCCTCTTCTCAAAATCCACCAATCTCAACTAATTCTCCTGTCCACTGCCCTGGTTTCACCAAATGACGAGCGATGATACTGGGGTAGGTAAGCCCGCTGTCAAACAAACACGTAGTGGCTGTCCCATTCACTACGGCTGGTCCACTGTTAGAGAACAACTTCTCTGCCTGGACTGGTTCCCATTTATTCCCTTTAGTCCATCTCACCGGTCTTAAACAAGCTGCATGATGAGCTGGGGTTTGTTCATGCACCGGGATGTCCAGTGGGAAGTGGTTCTACAATTCTGACAATACCTCTCATTATCTCCTCTGTTCCTAGCGGGTTCCTGAGAGGTTGTTGTCGGTGCTCTGTTATGCTGCTGGGGGCGCAAGTTATAACCAGAATGAGGCTCCTTGCGAGAAGGCCCTGGTTGCTGATGAGCTGGGGAAGTAGCCGGCTGCGATGATGAAGCTCCTTTGTCTGGGGCTGGCAGGTCTGGGTTTTTCCGTTTCTGTCCCAGTACTTCGGCCTGTGCTGTCTGGTACCTTTCGGCGAACACGATAATTTGATCTAGTTGCTGGGCTCCCTGCTCCGCCAGATACCGCCTCAAGTCGGGGGACATGTTTGCCTTAACTTGTTCACACAGAACTAACTCCTCCAACCCTTCAAAAGTTTTCGCCAGTCCTGACAGTTCCCTCCACCGGGTTAGGTAATTTCTCACCCGCTCTGCAAACTGTGCGAAACTCTCTCCCTTCTCCGGCCTGCTCTCCCTGAACATGGTTTGGCATTTCCGGGGTGTCCACTGAAACCTTTGCCTCAAAGTTGTTCTGGTCATCTAGGAGCATCTTGTTGTAGACTTCATACGCATGACCTTTGAGCGATTGTGATAATTTTAGGCACCAAAGACTCTCATCCAACCCGTATGCCTTTGCCATTCTTTGAAATTTCTCCAAGAACACGTCAATCTTCTCATTCCCATTAGGGAACGAGTCAAATGGGAAGCTCATGGCTGCCATCCGGGGTCCTCCGTTTCCTGAGGTGTCTGTCGCTCCTGCTCCGGGTGAATCGCCATTAGCCGAACTGCCTCCCGAAGCTTGGTACTGCAGTTCCAGAGAACGCAGGGCAAGTTCATGCTGTCTCTCCGCTGCCTTCTCTGCTGCTTGTCTCTCTGCTGCCTTCTCCTTCTCCTGGGCTTCCAATTTCCGAAGTTCCATCTCGGCCTGCCTCTCCGCTGTTTTTGCGGTGGCTATCCTTTCCTCTTTTGCTGCTTCTGCGGCGGCTATCCTTTCCTCTTTTTCTGCGGCGGCTGCCCTGTCCTCCTTCTCTTTCTCTCGCTGAATATGCCTATCAGTTTCCCTTATCAGGTAGGCCTTAGTCTCCTCCTTATCCATTCCCATGTCCTGAGCAGCCTCTCGCCAGGCAGCTCGTAACTTGGCCATATCCGCCATCTTACCTGTAAACTGCTGTAAGTTCACAATTACAGAGAAATGACAGAAAAGGAAAAGAGAAGGAACGACCAGTTACGTAATATAAAATATTCCCTCTTTAACCGATGTTCCAAAAACCCGACCTCAGACTAGCACTAAGTCTGAATAATAACTTGAGAAAAATTTAGTTAAGAAGCTACCAAAAACTAAATTACCTTCCTGTTAAAGAAAAATATGTCGGTATGCCATCAATTACCTCTTAGTCATATAAATCAAAAATACCACAAAAATCTACTAGACTGCAACCTGTGGAAAAACTTATACTGGATCAGTTCTAGTAGCTCAAGTCTAGGGGATATTTAAAGAAATTCTATTCTCAGAAACTTCCTAGAGACAATCTATGAATGTAGATCACAGAATTGATCTCCACAGAATGATCCACCGGACGATTGCCGCCCACTTGTCACGAAGTGGTTTTACTTTTATAGAGTGTGCCTGAATGAAAGCAAGACCCTAGTATGAGAAAGTCTGAGAAGATAGAATTTAGATGGAAAATAACATGCCTGTGGACAGGTGAGACTATTGGCTCAAGAGATAGACCCAGGATTTGAATCTCCCCCTGCCGCTTCGTGACTAAAAAAAAATGGCTATAGTCTCCCCACCTCTGACTGCCTTGAAACACAAGGAGATAAGGTGTATAATTACGACCACAAACACCACTATACAGACAACATAGAGTAAGTATAGTAAAGAATAGAAGCTGATCCAGTAAATAATATATGTATATATTTATTTACATACAAGGAAAACATAAAATGGCATATTACGTCATCAAGTCAGTCGATAGCGTGCACTGTTGCACGGCCTGGAAAAACCAAGGTAACAATTAAATTGAGAGACACTCAAAAAAAAACCCCAAATCACATTCACTCTTCCTGTCACCCTGCTGAGGAACAATAAAAATGGTTAGTGATTTAAACCAAATCTACTTTGGTGGGGCTGTCAACTTTTAGCCTCCACTCTCTAACACTAATAAATTTTATACTGTCTCAGTCCTGGTGACTCTTCCTCAATGAACGGCTACACAGCTTTCTACTAGTTAGGCAATAGGCGCCGATAACTACACCACAAGAAATGCTAAAAATAATAGACTTAGTTTTACGAACGCAGACTCAGTGTCTATCCGTCCAATGGATACTGAACAGACCCTACTGGTCCTGTCTATTTTCTCCCTCCTTCTCTATCTTCCTCTCTTGATCTCAGTGTCTCTCTAACACTCGAGGGCTGATGATGCGGCGTCTCCGTTACGCTATTCTCTTGATTTCTATCAGGACCTAGGTATGGTAACCCTGTCACCTGTTCCTGATTTTGGTGATGACGATGTTCGGATATCAAGCATGAGGGACTTGATTAACTGTAGACAAAACTTCTCTGCTGCTGAATAGCTTCCCTCTTTTAACCCGCTCCGGAGTTAGAGGAAAAAAAAAAAAAACACGGCCTAAAGTTCTGGCTGTAGGCAATGTAACTCAGTCTCACGGCCCCCTGCCGTTGCTAGAGACTATAATAGCGATGCTCTCGGCTGTATGTTAAATAACCTCGGTCCAGCTGAAGCATAGGGGCTTCACTGCCAGAGACCATAGGTCTGACCCTTAAGCTAGGTCCTGTTGCCGTGGGTAATTTTGCACATGGGCAAATTTACGCTTCCCACTATTCTTGCCGGGACTCGCGATATCGTTTGTTTTTCCCACAGTGGAGAACGATAAATCACGTAGTCTGACGGCAGGCAATTATTTCTTCAGAGACAATTGCCCGCAGTTTCCTCTCTCTTTATATACAGGAGAAAACACCCACGCGAATTTCTCTCCCACGCATATCCCGGACCAATGGGAGCGCTAGAAAAATTAATACTATCAACCCACGCACTTCCGGCCGCGTGCTTCCGGCCTCGTCATATCGCGTGCCGGAAATGGCGATTATTTCCGTAAACAACGAACTTTACGGGAATCGCGAAAAATGAGAAGAAAGTAACACTGATGCTAGAATAAAATAAACCTACCATCATAAACGAACCCATTTAAATTACCTTCCCAAAAGTACCGAACACGATATATATTCAAATGAGAAGAAATAAAATGGTGAAAAAGCGTGCCCGAAAATAGCGATTTCCGTAAACAACGGAAAATCGCGTGATCATAAATAAATAAAACTGGTGAAAATTCAAAATAGAACCACAGAATCGGGCCTGTTAAAAGTCAGAATTACAGTGTAGCGTCACAAGACACAAAAGGTGGTTTCTAAGTTGTGTGAGGAAAACGGATCAAAGGTCAATCCCAACATGGCCTGTGTGATATGGGGCTCTTTGAACAACTCCATAGTGAAAGCAGACCTTCCAGACATTACTTTCAGTGGGCAGACCATTGAAAGGCAAGACAAGCTGAAGTATCTGGAAGTAACGTTTGATCGTGGGCTATCGTTCAAGTATCATGTCGAAGTGATCATACAGAAATGCAAGTGAGGACTGGCAGCCTTAAAAACAATGGCTGCTGCGTGCTTGAAACAGAGACTGCTGTTTCCCCTGTATCATCAGCTCATGATTTCAGTAATCGAGTATGGCCTGGGAATGCTCACACCGTCAGTGTCACAATGTGAACGGCTGGAACGCATTCAAAATTAAGGGATGTGACTAATTTTGTGCTGTACGGTGATACCCCCATTGTGACAAAGAGATACATGCTTGGACTGATGTCGATTAGATCCAGATATCGATTAGATCCAGATATGCGATGGCCCAGGCAAAAGCCTATATGCTGGTAACCACCAACAAAAGACACCCCCTACATGGGAACGTAGCGGACATCAAAGGAGCAAGAATAAAGTGGGGGATGTCATGGATGGCACAGGCAGAGGCTATGATTGGTCAGGTGACCAGGCTTGAAAATATATCCAAAGAGGAAGAGTGGAGTATGTCAGGGGAGAACTGGATAAACTACCTGCAGGTCATCATTAGCCTTGGCAGAGAGTGCAGATCTTGGGGCAATGGAAAAGCAGAGCTTGAGATTAATCAGCTGATAAGGTATCATGCTGGGGATGATAACGCCATTGTGTACACTGATGGGTCTGTAGTGTGTGGTGAGAAATCAGGATGAGACTTCTCTGCAAGAATAAAGGGCAGGGTCATTGCTGAACAGAGTGGAGCCTTCATGACAACAACCTCCAGCATGAGAATGGAGGTAGAGTCAGTTACTGCAGCACTGAAGTGGCTGTCTGAAACTCCATCAACCAGGGCAGTTATATTGTCAGACTCTCAGGACATGCTTCAGAAAATTCAGAATGGATGGCTGCGGCAGGAATGGAAAACATCAATAGAATCCTCAAGTCTCCAGGAACTGGTGTGAATCTACTGTCCTGGTCTTGCAGGGGTACGTGGGCAATGAGAGAGCTGACAGACTGGCCTCGAGAGCACCCATAGTGGGAACACTGGATATGGATAAGGGAGAGATATTAAGGGTGATTGATGATCATCTGCTAGAAAATGACACTGTAATGGATGAATCAACAAGGCTGAGACTGTTGGAGTTTGGCATCAAATGTGGGACTAGCAGAGAGGGACATGAGAGAGGATGCATCTGTCATATGTACAACCTTGTGCTACAGGTACACTTTGCATTCATACTTTTTGACATTTGCTGAGGGAGACTGGGCACCAAGGGTTTGTCCTGAGTGCAGTGAGGTTGATTCTGATTAACAATAACAAAAACAATAAGAAAGCTGTGGTTTTCAGTAAATTGGTGTATTATGTAAAAAGGTAAGTAAAGGATCCCGTTACACGCCCATTGAGGCATTTTGGGAATATGGTGTTAGGCCCATATTTTCTTGACCATTGGCACACTAGGGGTGATGTGGTCAGCATCACGCAGGCCGCCTTAACCTTGCCAGAATTGCTCTGGTACCCAATTCATGAGGCTAGGTCAACCCCAGAGCCGTTTGTGGTCTAAAAATTCCACCTCAACTGGGGATCAAACCATGGACCACCGAGCAAGGAAGCCAGTGCACTAACCACTGCGCTACCGCGGCTCCAGTGTGATGCAGGGGAAAAAATCTCAGAAAAGAGAAAAAAATATGTTGAAATTAGCATTTTTATTTTGCATGAAACATTATTAATGTCCGGCGAGATGCTGACCACATCACCCCATGTTTGCCGATGGTCAAGAAAATATGGGCCTATCACCATATTCCCACTATGCCTTAGTGGGCATGTAACGGGATCCTTTACCTTTTCTTTTAAATATTAACCTATTTATGATTGTTAATTTTTCCTAATATTATTGCAATCAATTGTGTGATTTTAAAGGTTCAAGAAGAGCTGATAATGAGTATATAAAAAAGGCAATATTCCGTGGGGTGTCTCATTTTGCAAGTAGTGACCCGAACAGCCTGAAAGATGTCAGACTGGTTGTGTTCTCTCGGGAATTGCTAGATGAATTTCTTGGTGAAAATGACAGCCGTAAACGTTCACCACATGGTCATGAAGGTAATAACCAGAGAATTATCTTTCGTCTTGTCCTTTTTTTTTTTTTTTCAATAATTAAGAACTACCCAAAAAAAAAAAAAGTAATTGTTATCAGTGATTATATCCAACAAGAATTGAACAAAATGGAAAATGAGAGTAATAACATGTCATTTTTTTTGGTAAAGTTAGAAAAGGAAGTATTCTCCATCATTCCAAGTCATGGATGTTCATTGCAGGCACAGCCTCTTACATTTCCAGAATCTTGATCAACTCTGTCCATTTCTATCATTACTTCTGGCAGACCTATTCTTTTATTATCCTCTTCAAGGATGTCTTGCACCATTGATTTGTTTTATGTAGATTTTCTTTGATTCTTTTGTTAGACCTTTTGTCTCCAAGATCAGACCATCAAAAAGTATTTTTTTCTTATGTTGTTAGCCTTTAATAAGCATTCTTGTAGTATGAACAGTTCTCTTTTTGCTTTTATTCCACCTTCGCTGATGCTGTCTATTCCACATTGTGAAATGGTGTCTATTCCACATTCTCTGATGAAGCCTCTTTCATATTTTTTAATGGTTTTATTACTGTTCAAATCTGTTATTTAATTGTTTCTATTGATTGTTTCTGTTATTATCACTGCTTTGTGCTGGCATTCTGTTTTACAAAGAACTTCTTCTAATTTTTGTATTCCATATATTTGTTAACTCTTGCCAGTGGTATTCTGAGTATGCTTCATCTTCTGTTATTGAAGAACTTGGTACTTATTGGATATTGCAGTCATACATGTTTATGTTGTTTCTTGATTTGTGAAATATCTCACACTAAACTGTTACCTGCATCCGTGTGTTGTTTTACATCTTCTGAGTTCTATCTTTGTTTTGGCTACCAGAAGATGGGTGATCTGTTGTCATGTCTGTTCTTATACATACTTTTACATCATGTAATGATGGTCTAAACTTCTTGTTTATGCATATATGTATGATCAGTTTGATTTTCTGTCCTTTAGGATAATGATATTTATGTTTTCTTTTATGTGGAAATATGCTGTCTTCTATAGCAAGTTGATTTGAAGCATAGATGTTTATAGATATTTCTCCATTTTCTAGCATTGTCCTAAGTCCATGTTTCCACATGACCTCTACAAAGCCATTATTAACTGTTCTTGTTTTTTACCTTTAGATGCACCATCAAGATTGTTATGACTTCCCTTATCTTTTGTATTCATGATATTTTGCAGTCTGATAAAAAATTCTTTTTCTTGCACATGTTTTTGTCTGTAGTTGGTGTGTAGCTCTGGATAATGGACATCATTGTTTTCATTTTGACAGTTTTAAATGTTGTAAATATCAGTCTGGGTACTATTGCTTTCCATTCTGTGAATGCCTTCTGCACTTCCTTTAACAACATTAGAGACACACGTGTACTATAAAAAGGTAAAGGATCCCGTTACATGCCCATTGAGGCATATTGGTAATATGGTATTAGGCCCATATTTTCTTGACCATCGGCACACTAGGGGTGATGTGGTCACCTTCACACCAGCCACCTTAACCTTCCCAGAGTTACTCTGGTACCAAATTCATGAGGCTAGGTCAACCCAGGAGCCGTTTGCGGTCTAAAAAATCCCACCTCAACTGGGGATCAAACCATGGACCACTGAGCTAGAAAGCCAGTGCACTAACCACTGCGCTACCATGGCTCTTACACTTTTACTATAGACTACATATCTTTCTCATGTCCTTAGAACAGCATCATTTCTTCTGTGTAAACTTTCTTTCTGTTCCCTTCCACCTGTTTCACACCTGATGGAGTTATCTGTATGCAGTGAAGATGCTTCTGTAAGAAAACCATAAACTGTTGTTTTGTTTCTGTATTGCTATCACGGCAGAAAAAAAAAGAAAAATGATAAGCAGTGAATTTCAGTTACACAGTAAAAGTTTAAATTTTTTGTTTTCAAATATTCTGAATTTAATTTATAAAATGGTCTTTATGTCAGTGTTTAAATGTAAGTGAAGACACCAAGAAAAAAGTATAGCCTTATCCTTTGCAAGTCAACGTCCATCACAAGTATTTGACAGCAAATGATATGGCTTCAGGGCACAGGGAGGTCCTAGAAGCAGGTGAATAGCTGATATTAATAAAATCCTGAAGATAATACAGTTGAGAGTAGATAAGACCATACATTTTGCACAGTAGCAAAGCCTGCAGATACCTCACACAAATAAAAATAAAACAAAACAAAACCAGAGTACAAGTCTTTTGACTTTTATAGTTTGTAAGTTTCCTGCCCTATTCTTTGTGAAAATAACAACTTTTGCTTAAGGATAGTGAAGAAATTCTAACAACTGTATCTGAACTTTCAAAAGGTATTTTTAGGTTAGAGTAAACAGACATTTTTTATAATAGAACTATGGGTCCGTCATCAAAAAATTGATAGGGAAAGAAGTCAAGCCATTTTTTAGTGTCTGCAGCATCAACACACAGTCAGACATTTGAGAATTTTAATTTTAAAGAAAAAACAGACACTTATGAAATGATAAATAAAAGAAAATTATTAGTTGGTTTAATAACTAATATAACAGCCACAAAATGCTGTTTTTCATTTGTTAAAATACTTTCTGTTAAACTAAATACGTATGGCTGAATTTGAAAAAAAAAAATTGCTGTACTTCAGGTGGTAATTGAACCCAAACCGATTGCATGGAAAGCAACCATGCTAACCTAGAGTAATGAAATATTTGTTTAAAAAAAAAAAATTCAAAACACATTGAGCAGTGCATTTTTTAATTTTTTACCCAAAATAATGAGCAACCTTTGGCCAACGACTGCTTTCTTCAACACATGCAAGTTGATGTCTGAGGATGTTCAAAGAAAAAGTGAACATTTACACTTAGTTATGTCTGCTGGCATGCATAATTTTTTTAAATCTGTGATGGGGTCTTATTTATTTATTTATTTTTTAATGTTGAAGTGGCATCCAAGACGTTTGCTTTCCAGATTGGTTGTAAAATAGGCTGAAATTACAATAGTAAAATTACATCTCGACCATGCCAAAACACATCTATGCATCCTTCTTATCCCAAATGATATATATTGTATCGCACAGATCTGTACCCAGATACATTTGACTACAAAGCACTTATTCTCTACTGTTATTTATATTGTCCAAATGAAATTTAGTTTGTTAGACTGTACTTGAGAAATGATTATATTAATGTGTATGAAATATTTAATCCCTAGGGCTGTCTCTAGGGATGTAATTGTTTCCCTCTTGCTTGGATGATTTTTAATAATAGTCTCCCTGCTCGGTATCATTTCAAATTTGCAGACATACTGATAAATTATATGTAGAGATTTGCTCCCCGCTGCTTAAACTTTTATAGAATGAAGTGCATGAAGTTAATGAGTTTCTAAACACAAATTTGCACCTGTTTCTGTTTATTAGGGGATAGCTCTACACATGTCATGATAAATGTATCTGATCATGTGGACCTCAAGGTTTATGCTGAGAGTCACCAAAAGATTGCAACTGCTACCAAAGAGCTAAATGACGTCTTCAAGAAAGCCTTTAAGGAGGAGAAGGAGAAAGATAAGGAGTTGAAAAGATTGGATAAGCGTCAGGTATTTATAAACTGCATAAGACTTAGTTGTTGGACTGGCCATGGTTCACAGATACATATCTGTTCCATTGTTTTTTAATACAAAGGTAAAGGATCCCGTTACACGCCCATTGAGACATATTGGGAATATGGTGTTAGGCCCATAGTTTTTCGACCATTGGCACACTAGGGGTGATGTGGTCAGCATCATGCCAGCCACCTTAACCTTCCCAGAATTGCTGTGGTACCAAATTCATGTGGCTGGGTCGACCCTGGAGCCATTTGCGGTCTCAAAATCCCACCTTAACTGGGATCAAACCATGGGACCACCGAACTAGGAAGCCAGTGCACTAACCACTGTGCTACCGTGGCTTCATTTATTAATACTAGAATTACTTTTAATATGCTGCTGAAATATATATTTAATAGTACTGCTGGTGGGATCACTTGTGCAGAGTAAATTATTGTAAAGGATCCCATTACACGCCCATTGAAGCATATTGGGGAATATCGTGTTAGGCCCATATTTTTTCGACCATCGGCACACTAGGGCTGAAGTGGAAAAACCTTGAGCTGGAAAAAAGACATGGAAAGACCGTGAGCTGATCAGACAGCAATTATTGTTGCAAAATGTATTACTATTTTAGACACTAAATTTAAATTCCTATAGCTTGGCATTTACTGAAGGTATCAAACATCTATTCTGTTAAAACGTAATGAGTTTCCCCCCTCACATTTGGAGCTCACAACTCACAAAAATGATGACAGCCATTTCCTGGCGCTTTCCTTCAGTGATCCATAGCATAGCTGATCTTGTGATGGCATCAGGGTATAATATAAAGTGTTATGTATAAAAATGTGCAGAAATTAGAGCTCTGTGATGTAAGCATAGTTAAACAGTTCAGTGGATTTTAAAATACCTGCAACTGATACAATACTGAACATAGAAAAATTTACCATAATATTTAAAGCATGATACAAAACAGCAATTCTAAAAGCATTTTTACTTTTTTGGGTTAAATACTGCAGCACTAGAAAACGTATAATGACCAGCATTTATATGATGCTATTTTCCACATAGTCTTAACAGTGTATCAAATACTTTGATGGCTTGTTAGCTCTTTACATCTAGTTCAGGACTGTATGACATATTGGCACTAATGGAAATCAATAAATTGACAACAAAGCCAGTACTACTATTACAAAGGCCAGTGTGATAGAGTTACTGTGATTTATAATTTCAACAGACCCCAGTTCATTCTTCTATCTGAGTTTGCCCCAGTCTTCTTTAATTTGTAACTATAGGAGTGGCACATAGTTCTCTCTGTAAATATATCGAGTTTAGTCTTGTTCTGTAGGTAAATAATTACGTTTTTTTTATATCATAGGGATTACTGTAGCTTAAGTACAGATTTGCACCAGTCTTCCTTTCCTTAAATTAATCGCGATCATGTAGGGTTTTTCTTTGTTAAAATTATCACGGTAATTTATTTGTATATTAGGCAGTAAGTCATTGGGGGTGGGAACTGAACCCTACCCAGACAACGTCGAACTTACGTTAGAGCGATTTAAAGTTAAAATTGCGCATGCGGTCGGTATAACATTATTTAACTTTTGACATAATATGGATGCGCGGGATGTAACATATATGACTCACGCGTTGCTTTCAAATCTATTGGCGGAGGTCATGGTTGTTAGATTTTGTAGTGATTTTATTGGTCTTAGAGGATGCAAGCGATGACGTAGAGGCATAGGTCAGCGTGGGATTTTTGACGATATATACTCACGCATATTCATATCGGGTCTCTCTATGATGAAAGAATTGCCTGCCTTGAATCTAGCTTTTATCATCTGCATCCACGCGGTAATTGGTATGTTCATAATTTATTAGCGTCGTAATTTTTGTTCGGTTTAACATAGGATCTTAGCTGATACATAAAGTTTTCTTCAGGAAGGTTAAAGTATTTTATAGAAACGAAAGTGCCATCAATTACTATCTTAGAGAAAGTATTTAATGTAAGAGTTGCACATAATTTTTCTAGGATAAGCTAGTTCGTGCTTTGATTTGATGTGGTAGCTTTTGTGATAGTATCCGGGTGAATTAGCGTTTAGACACGTGGGCGCTTGGTCATAGGTAATTAATAGTCCTTTATCTGTGAGTTTTAATGGTTGTAGCGTAACGACGCTTGCGTATTTAACTATATAAGGTTAATCATAATAATTGTAGTGTGAATGAGCTGGGTAGTTTTGTATGGTATTATCTATTGTGCATTTTATTGCTGTGTAATCAGAAGAAATGTAATCTATATTTCTGATATGGGAATTTCTTTTTATTTCAAAGAGTTGTAATCTATAATTCTGATATGGGAATTTCTTTTATTACAAAGAGAAGTAGAATATTTCTGATAAGGGAATTGTTTTTCTGAGACGAGAGTTCGGCCTTCCTAGATTTAATTTTGTATTGATTGATGAACACCAAGGGTCAATAATTAAGTAGGCCTAGTACAGGGTTCTCTCAGTGAAAAATTGTTGTGACATGTGGCTAGTCATGCAGAACAAAAGATCTAGGTCAGCCCATCTGGGAGTTAGGAACAGACCAATGTTTACTTTGTTAAACGAGATAGAGAGAAGAGAAGGGAATTGTATGGGAGGCTGATTTTTCGGGCATAAATAATTGTTTGTCGCTTAGTGCGAAAATAGAGCAGGGGAGTTTAGGAAGTAAGGGAGATAGATGTTAGAGAGGAGTATATTATTTATGTGTTGTACAGCTGTTGCATTTCTTTTTTTTTAGCAGTTCACGGCACAGTGGGAGAGCGTAATTTGTCCATACAAATTACCCACGGCAACAGGAGCATCTCAGAAGCTGAGAGCTTGAGATATCGCCAGGGGCGATAGAAAATAAACATATGGTTCCAGGCATCGAAGACATTCTTCAAGCTGGAACGGGATTTTGTCCCAAAAAAAATCCAGAGATCTGAGCTCTTTGTTGTTACACACGCAAATTGGCGCGTTGCTAGCGTGGTTGTAATTTCGTTTTCTTCACGACCATAATAAAGTCTTTGCTCTAAACCCGAAGAGGGGTAACGGTGCCAATTTAAGAAGTTGGCCAGCATCAGTGCAGAAGTCAGAAACAGGAGAAAGGGTGAACATTCCTGGTTCTGAATGTGAACGAGAGAAGGGCGTAACGGAGACTCCACATCAGCAGACGAAGAGTGTCAGAGAGACACTGAAGCCAGGCGGAGAGGAGAGAGAGATAGAGAGAAATAGCCGGGACCAGTAGGATCTTATATTATCCTTAGAGGAAAGCCTCTGGGCCCATACATGTTAACAAAGTCTACTAGCATAGCAGTAAAAGTGGTGTTAGTTAGTGGCGTGTATATCGCCTAAAGAGATTGGATGCTGTGTAGGTAGTTGTTTAGGCAGTGTCAGCAGGACAGCGACAGTAGATAATTAATAATAGCTAATTTAAGTGGTGGCTCGAAATCCGAGGCCCACCCAGTTCAGTGTGGTTTTTTTTGTTTAATCTCAAATTCTTTTCCCCATACAGGTTGCAATTGTGGGTGAAGGGTTGGGGTTGATGATAAATCATTTAAAATGGGCTTTGTTTGCTCTCATGTGTGTGAACACGCACTTTATTTCTTTGATATATGTACTTGATTTTATTGGTGTAAATAAACTGTAAATTGTAGCTTGGATCAGTCACTTTATTTACATACAGTAGCTATATGTTGTCTGTATAGTGGTGTCTGTGGTCTTTAATTAAACCTTATCTCCTTAGGGCAGTAAGAGGTGGTGAGGCTATAGCTATCAAAATACGTCACAAGTGGCAAGGGAGAGTCAATCTAGGTTCTCGCCCCTTGACGCCAATAGTCTCATCTTCCCACAGTCACTGTCATTTTCATCTAAAATCTATCTTCTCAGCCTTTCTCTAAATAGGGTCTTGTCGACTCTCTCAGACGACATCCTATACTTAAATCCACTTCGTGACAGCCAGAGATCTTGATGTGATACTTTTTTTAGACTGGGAGGCATTAAACATTTTGTGTGTTCACCTCCCTTTCCACCCATATCACCATTTAATCTAGAGGTAAGCACTCTGAATGGATAAAATGCATCCTGAAATCATTGAAGAAGTTTCTGCAGAAGTGATTCAATTTTTGCTTTCCCCTGTGAGTCAACATCAATTACATTGGACATTGTTTAGTGGCATAACTACAATGTAAAGGACCATTTGGGCACAGAATAAATAGGGCCCTCCATTACATAATGGGCTCAACATCTATAATTGTAATAATGTATGGTAGATGGTTGAAAGGGGCGTGCTACAAGGAAAAGTAGCAAACACTTAAATAATAAGATTTTTAAAAATTATTATAAAATGGCAAATTTATATTAAAAATGTGACTACTTACCTGTCCACCTGGGATATAGTTACGCCACTGATTGTATGATACAACACTTGGAACCTGTCACTTGTAAACATTTGCCTGAACCAGGGAGTCTTCATGTAAAGCTGTTTAGACCAGTAATCGCTCACTTTTTTTTTATTTTTTTTTTTAAACAATGCCCATTTCTGTAATAACAGAAAAAAGTGGTAAAGTTCAGGCAATGAAAGTGGATCCCAGCTGCGATAAACTGTTTTTTTTAAACTTGAAATATCCCGTTCAACCTCTGAAGAGTTATAATTAGGGTATATAGTATTTTCGAGTCCAAATAATATGTACAATTGCCTAAATGGGAAAGTGGCATATCTTCTGCCACATGCGATAAGCAAACCTTGTGGATGCAATTGCAGTTTTCCAGATGGAGTGTATTGAAATACATACTGCATTGAACCTTTATCAACTTCATTCCATCCAGTCTCCTCTGTGGTAATGTTATCCTGAAGCTCAGCTTTACCAGATGTATTTATCTTGTTTTAAGTTGCGATCTTGATTTATCTCTTTCTGTTATACGGTCTTTACATTTTCATTTTATCAGTCCCCTTGCACTTCTACAACTAGATTCATCCAAGGGAGATGCCCCTTGCCTCTATAATCTTTTAACTGATCGTTAAATTCATCTCCATCAGAATTCGTTGCTCAAGAATTTATTATTTTCATCATTTGCAGTTTACGACTGAATAAGCTGCAATGCATGTTCAGCCGATAAACTTTGCTTACAGCCATTTGAATTTTAAGCTATTTCAGCTGGAAAAAGAGTTTTGTTTACAATAAAGGGGTACTTAAAGTATTTGGCACACATGGCCAATCATACCTTTGGCAACATTTCTCTCCCCCCCCCCCCCCCCCCCCCCCATAATAAAATTTAAAAAATCACATAGAAAAGTAGATTTTTAACAGCACAGTTCTGTCATAAGAGTGTCCGATGGCACCACACTCCTGGCTGTCAGATGGGGCTGACCACATGCCCATTAGTACTCCACTGGTTTCTAATAATCAGCTGTTCCTTATTTTATTAAAAACCAACACCACATCACAGATAAAAGAAAGTTCTAGCACCTGTAAACATGAGGGTTATCGAAAAAAGACAGAAATGTTGGATTGTAAGAAAATTCTGCAAAATTTGTGTAAACCAATTATTGAGTCCTGCCATGATATGCCATATCAAGTGGCATGATGTATTATTATGTTGAACCTCACACCGCTTCATTTGTTGTGCCATATACTACGAGTTTGTCTGCGTATTTTAATTGAAATGCTGCAGTTATTTACGAGAATTGCATTTCACTGTAGATCTTCTGTTAACAAATTGTATAAAATGCACAAGCATGTTTATTTCTAGGCTATCTTTACTTTGGTTCTTGTAATACATGTTTTTATTTCTGCCTTTGAAAGTAGAACATGTCTTAAGTGAATTTGTTTTTAAATTTTGACATGTAATCATATCATATATAAACATTTCTTTAGCAAAATATATATGGATGGCTCTTTTCAGCATTTCCTCCAGTATTGCAGCTCCCAAAGGTTGCCTGGTTGGCCTCTTTTGCTGTATTATTTAAAAACATTTCACATTCGAGTCATCAGAAATGAAATTTTTATTTTATTGGTTAAAACATTAAAGAATGATATTGTTGAACAATCTTTGGTTAATACATACTCTTTGAGATAATAGCTAGAAGATTCACATCATAGTATATTCTATTTTTACTCTCATTAGGTTAAACAGCTGGAAGATGAAGGAAGGAAACATTGTGTGCTAGTGTCAGTCAGTGTGGAGGAGAGTGTGATTTCAATGAAGGGATTTATAGCAGAAGGTTTCTTGCGTGTCGTTAAGTTGCTGAAGACACTTCTTGTTGCTGTTGTAGAAGATCATCACAATTCTCTACACCGAGCAGTTGTTTCTGCCATGCAGTGGCAGTTTGAGCAAGGGAAATGGAGAGACTTTGAACCTATGTAAGACTAACATAGATCACATACATTTTACTGTGTTTAATTTATTGTAACTATGTGACCTTGCTCTGCCCTGTGTAATTGGTGACCTTGACAATGACCTTGCTGTATGTTGCATAATGTGTGAAAAATTATAATCTTTCTCTGCTTTATGTATTTTGTGATAAAACTGTGACTTGCTCTGCCTTGTGCAGTTTTTTATGAAATTAAGATATTGCTAAGAAATTAGATTTTATTTGTGACACTTTCCCAAATATTTGAGGATTATGTCAGTGTTTTGTAATACTATAATATAGATATCAAAGGATGGGCCATCCAAACATCTGCACAGTTGTAAAAAGGTTTATAAAAAATATGACAATTTTATATTATTAAAAAAAACAAAGAACAAGCTTGTTAAACAGTAAAATGTTATGAGAAAATTATGTTCAAAATTCAGTATTTCTGTGATGTTTAGAATGAATCACCATCACAATCTTTGCTTGTGCTTCCATCTTGGTTTATGTTTGTGCAAAGATATATATATATATATATATATATATATATATATATATATATATATATATATATATATATATATATATATATATATATATATATATATATGCAGGAGACTCTCTATGACTATAAAATAACTATATCAATTGGAGGTCGACCTCTTTGCAATCTATGTTTTGCTGATGATATCGATCTTATAGCTGGAACAGAATCAGAACTTCAAGACCTTACCTCTAGACTGGAGAAAGTAACAAGAACTTATGGGATGGAAATTAATATAGAAAAAAGCAAGATATTGGTGAATAGCCATAAGAAACATGTTCCAACCAACCTTACATTAAATGGGTAATAGTTAGAAGAAGTGAACACCTTTAAATATCTGGGGTCCACTGTATGTAGTGATGGAAGATCAAGTACAGAAATCAAGACAAGACTTGAGATGGCCTCAGCTGCCATGACAAGGCTGATTGTGATCTGGAAAAGTAACATCAGTTTTCCTGTGAAGATCAAATTATACAAATCACTTGTATTATCTATTCTCTTGTGAGGGCTGGACACTAACTGCAGATACGGAGCGAAGGATTTAGGCTTTCGAGTATAAATGTAATAGAAGAATTTTGCGCATTTGCTGTAGAGCACAAAACAAATGTCTACGTTAGAGAGAAAATAAACACGTATACAGGCCACCAAGAACCACTTTTGTCAGTAGTGAAACGTCGAAAACTTGCATGGTTTGGGCATGTAACTCTTCATGACTCCCTTTCGAAAAGGATCTTCCAGGGAACAGTCAAAGGTAAACGGAGAAGAGGAAGGCAAAGAAAATCCTGGGCTGATAACATTAAAGAATGGACAGGGAACGGTTTTTCCACACTTGTACGCATTGCTGAGGATAGAGAGCAGTGGAGGACCCTGTCTGCTGATGCCTCCACCATGGCACCCCTACGACCTGTGACGTTTTTTTTATATTTATGTTTTTGGTCATACTGATCTGATGTTGTGTTATTGTTAATCAGAATCTACATCATTGCACTCCAGGCAAACACATAGGTGCTCAGCCTCCCTCAGCAAATGTCGAAGGGTATGAATGCTAATTGTTCCTGCTGCTTACTGGTTGTATACACGCCGGATGCATCCTCTCTCTCATACGTCCATCTCTGCTGGTCTTATGTTTGATGCCAAATTCCAGCAATCTTAGCCTTGATGATTCACCAATTGCAGTGTCATTCTCTAATAGGCGAACATGAATTGCTTTCAGTATTTCTCTCTTATCCATGTCTAGTGCACCTTCTATGGGTGCTCTTTAAGTTAGTCCGTCAGCTTTTTCATTGCCGCTGTGTCATACAAGGCAACTAATATGGGGTGGCAACCTTATCATCTGAAACAAAATGTCACAGAAATCACCTCTGCAAGAATATATGAATGCTTGGTACAGGTTTCCTACAGGGGACCACCTACAGGGGTGGCTGCATGGGTCGTAAGGAGTGCAAAGGAAAATGATGAATCTGATATGTTTCTGACAGGTATTTTTCCCCTTGTCTTGTTCAGTACTTCTTTTTTATTCCAGATTTCACTTCTGCATATTTTTTCTTGGACCTCTTACCCTGGAAGTAAAGGTCTCACACATATTAGTTGCATTATTCTAATATTCTTTCTTTACTGTTACCATTCTTATAGATTTCTTGGTTATCCTTGCATTGTAGCTTCTTCTTCTTCTTCCATCCTTAGCCACCAACCGGCAAAGCAGTATGTGGCCAGTACGCCTAGTGGCGTCTTAGGGCAACAACAAATTGATCAATCTATCGCTGTTTCCACCACGCCTAGTGGCATCTTTGTTGAACAAAAACAGACCAAACAATCTATCGCTGTTTCCGTAATCAGATTGGTTGGCAAGCAGGTGATCAGCCCACTGTGCAAAGTTTTTACGGGATGGGGTAAACAGCCCCATGCCCAAACCCTCCTTAGTCGCTTTTTACGACATGCATGGTAGGGTGCAGTGTTACTATTCTTTGCTCCCCTTTCGGGCCCCGGCAACACACGGGTGTTGCATTGTAGCACCATTCCTTTTTTTTCCAAGAATATCTTCACATTCTTCTTATTATATGTCTGGTCTATTACTAATGGTGCTCTAACTGTATATTAAATCTTTGAAATTTCTTCATTATTTTTTTAAAGCATTCTAGGCGTTATTCTTCAGCAGTCTCTGGTTCATATCTGGGCTTTTGGCATAGATGGTGGAGTGTTCTCATAAAATTAACATTGAAAGACTTTGGCTTTGTAACATGCACATTTTTCCTGCATAGGACTTAATAAGGAGGGGGGGGGTTATAAAAAAATTGTTGACACAAAACATGTTTGGTACAGTATAATTTCCCCAGAAATGTTTTACTTCAAACCCGGGGAGGGGGTGTGTTTTGAACACACACACACCCCCCCCCCCCCCTCTCCCCGTATCTATGGTCCTGGCACCAGACCACTAGCACTTTGAATGTGGGCACTTTCACAGAATGTTAGCTATGACATAAAGTGGTTCCAGAATTCTCTAGCTTAATTTATCACCTCTACCCAGCCAGTTAAAGTAGATTCATAAAACAGCAGATAAGTGACACGCTGTGTCACTGAGACAAAATTAAAAATTGAAGATACAGTTGTAAGTTGTTGAGCCACTAGTTAGGTCAGGTACTTTGTTGTTATTTCAGGATGTTATTCTTTGTTTCAAATTTCTCTCCAGTTTGAATAGTGAGCTAGAGAGAGAGTACAAGAAAAAGTCTAAGCACTATGACATAACTGATGCCAGAGGCCGCAGTTATCGCATTGATTTTGTTGCCATGAAGGAATTCCAGCTGGATAATCATGAGCAACCACAGGGACATGGCTTTAATGTAAGGAGACATGATCGCACTAGAGGTAAGACCTGTATGTTATGGTAACTTTATAATGTTGCATGCCTTTAAATTAATGCTTAAAGCATCATGTGGGAATGAAAGGATATAGTATGCAAGATTAATGAGAGTGGAAGGGCAGAATGTTAGACGGGCCTGCGCGCCCAATTCTTTACCCTTCAAAAATAAAGTTCATTCGTTCGTTCTAGATTCATAATAATTGTGGTGCAGAGAAGAAGATATATATATATATGAGCGTCTGATTAGCAGAGTGGTTAGAGCGCTGGCCTCTCACGGCAAAGGTACCAGGTTCAAATTATGGTAACATCATACTCCAGTCTACCCAGCTGTAAATTGATGCCTGAATTTGCTCTTAAGTTAGGGAAGGCAAAGGTGGTGAGGAAGTTAACAGGTCCAAGTCTCAGATACTTCACTCCTCTATAACAGTGTATGCTATGGGACAGTCTTTACCTTTTGTGACAACTGTATCTGATTTTGAATAACTACAGATCAGAAATGTCTGTAGGAAATCTCTGTCACATTTCTTTTGACAACTCGAACAAATTATGGCAGCAGTGCTTCACTTCTGTCATCCTTGTCTTGTATTATTTCTAAAAAAACACCAAAAACTTTCTAAAATGCAGCATTTCTTGTGCCCAGACTTTAGGCTGACATTCTACCATATTATTCTACCATATTGCTATTATATGCAAACGTTGCACCATTACTTACATCGGCCAAACGGGCAAACGACTGGGCGACCGATTCTGCAGACACCTCTACGACATCTCTCAGTTTAAATCCACACCTGTGGCCATCCACTTCAATTGCCCTGACCACCACGTGCCACTGACATCCAAGTGACAGCCATCAGATCCTGTTCCTCGGACGCCAACAGACGGTTTCGCCAGGAACAACGCTTCATCCATCTTATGGGTTGCCTTAAACCACAGGGTTTGAATACCCAACATTCCTTTGTCTGAGACGCCTTTCTCTATCTAGTCCCAGTTGTATTATGACTGTCTACTTTGATGCGATCACTTTTTTTATTTTTTTTTATTTTTTTTTAAATATTTTTTTACAAATTTATTTATTATTTTATTTTATTTTTAAAAAATTTTTTATTTATTTTTTTATTTTATTTTATTTTTTATGTATTTTTTTTTTAAAATCGCTTTTCCCTCACTCTATATATTTTAATATTAATATTATTATTATTTTTTTTTTTCTTTCTCACTCTTTTCATGTCCTTGTTTTCATTATTTCTTATTTTTTGTTTTTAATGTACTATCGACTTCTGGTTTAGTGGCAGCCATCTTGCTTCACCATGTGACTGGGCACAAAGGAGTTTTTTTTTTCTTTTATTTTTATAGTTTCATGTTCTCTACCTTATTCTCATTTTCTTTCCCTCCTGTCTCTTGTTTGTCTGTCCCTGACGAAGGCCTTGTGGCCGTAACGTAGGTTTTTCTTGTCCTTTCTCCTTGTAAGACGTATTACTATTTGTGTGTGTGTGTTTTTTTATTTTTTTCCATTCAACTGACATTCTACCATGCACATTTAAAAAGCCATCTTCATTATTGCTTTATTATTTGGAGTCATTGCAGTTCTGTAATCTCAAATGACTTGTTTTTGTTTATAAACGAGCATTATATTTAGTTTCCTTAGACAGTACTATTCCTAATATTCAGCTGTTTACACAACTTAATATTCTTCCCCTTAAAACATTCTTTCTGCTACATGTCCTATTGTTGATTCATCAGATCTTTCATAAATTGACACCATCACTCCTAGCTAAATTTTTTAAACTTTAATCTTCCTCACATTCTATTTGTGGTGCCATACCCCTGTATCTTGTTAAACCATAGACTGATCTCTTCCATAGTTCATTCAGCAATGCTGGTAGTTTGTCCTGGCATTCTTTACCTATATCTATAAAGTCTCAGAACTATACTGCTTTCAAAAGAAATCTTTACCATTAAAAAAAAATCATTTTGAACTTGATTATGTGCACTTTAGCTATTTAGACACATTAGAGGGTCAAAATGATGATTCAGATATTGGAAATCAAAATTATTATCTTGATTAGTGATATTCTTATTATAACCTATCAAAGGTTGCACACAATATTTTTATCTTTAAACAAACAAACAAAAAATGTGCACTTTGACTATTAGGACTAATTGGAGGGGTGAAATAATGCCATAGTCTGATATTGGATAACAATCTTATTATCACTATCTGTCCTAATAATAACCCACCCGAGGTTGAATAGGATATTTATTATAATAAAGAAGAACACGTGCACTTTGGCTGTTTGGGTTAATTTGATGGGCAAAATAATGCCATATTCAGATATCAGAGATCTATGTTAGGAAACTCTTTACAGAGCGATACAACAGGAAGCAATCTGATCATCAGAAGAAGTCCCCCCATCCGACAAGTGTTTCGGCCCGATTACTCCTTTACACTCTAAGGGGGGCGGGCCCACTTGGGTCATGACTCTCAAGCGTCTCAGCTTCCTGTTGTCTTGTATCGAAAATGAACCCATTTCACTTATGGTAGCAACTTTCAAATCCACATCGCCAGCCGTGGTGCAACTGTGAAAGTAACAAAGAGAAGACAAATCATTCCGTTCGTTCCGTCGCCCTTCACAACTAAGGACACACACTGAGACACTAGCTCGCAGCCGACGAGCGTTAGCCCCTGCGCGCCGCAAGCCACTGAAATTCTGTACCTGACACACTCCCTATAGTATACATCGCCTGTTGCCCCAGAGTCGCAGCCCTTTCACTAGTACACCAAAAAAACTCAGCGTTGTGGACTTAGAAAAATTTTGGTGTTTTCTGTACCGCAGCGTTTATTGTCACGATTTCCATTGCCCATTGCGGTTGTTCCACAGCCAGCCTGATGCCTTTTCGGCAGTTTCGCTAAGCCTCTTCAGTGCCCTTGTTCTAGACTGTCCCTTCAACCCCAACAGTTTCAATAAATCATACACTGATGCAGCCACAAGCCCTCTTGCGCCCACTTCAACCGCCATGACCCTTGCACTGAATCCATCGTGTCTCAGATCCGCGGCCAGATCGCTATACTTGGCCGCTTTGAATGAATGTTGCTCGTCTAATCTGGATTCAAATGGCATGGTCAGTTCAATCAGTATGACTTGAAGCGTTGCTGAAGAATGAAGCACTATATCCGGCCGTCTCCGCGATTTTCTGATGCTCTCTGGATATGCCCCCCGTCCAGGTAGGTCTACTGCCATCTCCCAGTCGTTTGCACAGTCAAGAAGAGATGGTAAACTGCTACCAGGTTTACTCGGTTTGGGGTGTGCTGACTTTCCTGCCCTCAGAAAGTATGTGTTTGCGGTGTCTGGCCGGACTTTGCTATTCGCTTTCATTCTTGCCTGATCTATTGTCGCAGCAAGCTCATTTAGCACTTTGTTATGGCGCCAAGTGTATCGCCCTTGCCCTAATGCCACCTTACACGCTGAGAGCACGTGTTCAAGTGTCTGCCTCCCCTGGCACAGGGGGCACTGCTCATCATCCGACTTTCCCCATTTCACAAGGTTGGTGGCTGACGGCAGCAGGTCATACATTGATCTAACCACGAAGCTGAGCCTAAGAGGTGCCATATGCCATATATCATTCCATGTCAAGGACCTCTGCAGGGCTCCTTCCCATGTAGTCCATTGGCCTTGTTGAAGCTGCTGCACTGCTTTTTGCAACCTCTTATCATTCTCAGCTCCTCGTATCTCCTGGACTACCATGTCTCTGCGCTCCCTGCTTGATGCCTTGGACCACCAGCGGATGTCACCATGCCCAAATCCCCGTCTATTCATTTGTGTGTATCCGATTACCTCTCTCAGTTTGAGTGACTCTTGGGCAGCATCAACAGCTTCTTCCACTCTCCACTTCCTTCCCGTTTTCAGTGTGGGCTGAATGGACTTAACCACGTCATCAGCTGACTCGCGTAGCATCATTGCAAGCCTTGCTTTTCCAACTTTGTACTCTTCAACAACTGACTTGAAGGGAAGCAGAAGTTTTGACTTTTTGCAGTACAGTGCTACATCTGACAGACCTGGTGGTACCCCTAGCCATTTTCTCATGAACTTGTTGACCTTCTGCTCTATTGCTTCCACTGTACTTGTGCTTATTTCATATATAAGCAGTGGCCACAGCAACTTCGGTATCAACATGAATTGGAGGCACCACAGTTTGAACTTTCCCAGGAGTCTGCTTTGGTCTATGATCTGTAGTCCTCTGTCTGCCATTTCTATTGTTTGTTGCACTGCCTTTGAGTCTTTTAAAGAGGCATCGTACACCCTGCCAAGACTTTTAACAGGTTCCTCAATGACAATAGGGATTCTTTGGCTGGAAACCGTGAATATGACCTCTGCTATCTTCCCTTTCCTGACTGATAGGCTTCTCGACTTCTTGGGTTTGAAGCTCATTCTGCACCAGCTGACTAGTTCATCCAGGCGTGCTAACATCCTCCGGGCCTGATGTTCATCTGATGTCAGAATTGTTGTGTCATCCATGAATGCTTTGAGCGGTGGCATGTGACACATTCCACCGAGCTTTGGGCCTATAGCCATTCCTTCAGCCGCATTGAGGATTACCTGCATAGCCATGACGAATAGTATCGGAGAGATGGTACATCCCATCGCAATTCCAACTTCAAGGCCAATCCACTTTGTTGTGTACTCTCTGGTTGAAAATCTGACAAAAAACCCTGCGAAATACAGCTTCAGCATTGCTGCAATCTCTTGTGGAACATGATACATTTCTAGGGCCTGCCACAACATCTGGTGTGGAATGGATCCATAAGCATTCGCTAGATCCAACCAGATTACATGGAGGTTTGTTCTGTCAGACTTTGCCTTTTGGATTGCTTCCCAGATCATTGCGGCATGCCCTAGACATCCTGGTGTACCTGGGATATCTCCTTTCTGAATGGTAGTGTCAATGTACCCATTTGCCAGGAGGTATGTAGTGAGTCTTTTCGCCATTACTGAGAAGAATATCTTCCCTTCCACATTGAGTAGTGAGATTGGCCTGAACTGACTGATGTCTGTGGAATTTTGTTCCTTCGGGATGTAGACTCCGTTTGTCTTTCTCCATTCCTTGCTTACGAGTTGGGTTTTCCACGCATTCTTCAGTAAACGGAGCAGTCGTTTGAGAACCTCAGGGCATCTTTTATACACCACATATGGAACACCATTAGGACCTGGAGCTGACTTGCACCGAGCTTTCTGGACAATGCTTTCTACCTCTTGCACCGTTGGGGGTTTGGTGTTAAATTCAGCTCCTGGCTTACCCGGCCATTTAAGGCCTGCCATGCTGCTGAGCGGCTCATCTTTGCGACAATCTAAATATGTCATTCTAAGGTGTTCTTCCATGTTTTCTTTCCTGATGTTTAGCATACCCGACCGTGGCTGCTCAAACAGTTCTTTGGCAAACTTGAAGGGCTCCCTAAAGAATCTTTCCCTATCCCTTCGAGTCTTCCTTCTCTTCCTGCACAACCTTTCCGCTCTACAAAGGGCATTATGTTGGCCTTTCAGGTGCTCCCAAACTTGCCGTAACCCTTCCTTCTCTGTGGCAACTGCGTTCTTGAACAGTTTTTGGGCATGCTTCTTCTGTTTCCTGATTTCATCTATTTTAATTTGTTTTCTACTTTTCCGTGGTGGGTTACTTTCCCTTGCCTCCCTCACTCCGAACACTTTGCGACAGTGCAGATATATTATGTCGCCGAAAATTTCCAGCTTCTTCTCCAAAGTTAGCTGCTTCAGGCTGTTATCCAACTCTTTTGCCAAGGCTTCGTCCAGCTGTTCCCAAAGCCCTTTTGCACTGGCAGGTGGAAACTTTATTGCATCTCTCTTCCCGTCCAAGAAGTGTGTGAGATCATCATCTGGCAGATCAACTTGAATGTACTCAGCACTGTGGATTGACTCCTGGCTGCGTTCTTCTAATGTCTTATCCGTCGAGACAGAGCGCTGTTGATCTCCCGCTGATGACCTCTCACACCCCTTTTTTGTTCTGTGGATTTTCATTCCTCTCTGAGTAGAGAATTCCCTACCACAGACACATGGAAATTCCAGCCGTTGTTCAGAGCTGGAAGTCCGTGTAACGGGTCTGGTCGATTCCATTGAGGCGCCTGTGGATTCATCATCCTCCCCCCCCCTTTCGGTGAATCCTGGGGGCATCTATCGTTTTTGGGTCCTGTAGCAATTGAATACAGCTTACGGGGTGCTAACCCGGTCAGCTGGTTTCTAGTCTTTCCTGAATTAGTGGCTCTGTCTACACTTATTATAACCAATCAGAGGTTGAATGAGATTTTATTTCTTAACAAAGAAGAAAATGTGCACATTGGCTTTATTTTGGACTAATTGGAGGAGCAAAATGATGAGACACTCAGATATTGGAAATCAAAATTATTGTGACAGTTTAAACAACAACAACAACAAAATATAATGTGCATTTTTTTCAAGGGCTCAAAAAAAAATCCTCTCATGGCATGCCCCAACCAGTATCTGATCACTGTTCTAATATCACAATTGCTGTTTCCAAGCATAGTTGATTAAACTGCTGTATTACAAGTTTACATGGTTATTAAAAATAAAGTTAATATAATATTGTAATGCACTTTTTAACACATATTAATGTTGCACTATGATTTGTGTGATATTAATTTGCTAGTTATTCAGGCAGAAATAAAGACTAAATGCCTTTTTCTCTTTGACCTGTATAATTAAATCCCAATGTAGTTACCAGGGCTTTCTGAGGAGACAACAAATAGGACTATTGCAACCTTAGGCATGGCGTACAAAGTAACTATCATGGGGCTGGCAACTTCATAATGTAAAACAGATTGCCACAGAAACTATTGTTGCAAGCTTAGTGCAGGCTTCTTACGAGAATACCAGCTACAGGGGTGTCTCTATGCTTTGTAAGGGGCACAAAGGAAAATGATGATGTATAATAATAAGTTTTATTTGTTTTTTTTTTTTTGGTTTTACTAATAATTATAGTTTTTGTTAACTCAATATTCATAACTGTTGTTGTCTATTTGCAATATCTATTACATTCTCCAGAAGGTGAACCCTTGCCCAAGAAGTGGGAGAGTATGGGAAGCGCAGAAAATTTAAAGTTGGTGACTTTGCAAGCTGGAAGTCCTGAGTACAAGGCAGCAGAGCAAAAATTTATTACTGGTGGGGCGAACTTGCCAATTAAAAAGGTTTGATATTTTTACAAGTCTTTTGGAAGTATTAATATTAATGACAGACAAGAGCACACATTTAAATAAAATGCTCAGTTAGCTCATTTTGCACTTTGTTTTGTAGCAGTATATGTAATAACCATAAGGATTCAGAAAATCTAATGGCAGGAGTTAATCAAAGTGAGGACTTTTGAGACAGAACCAAACAAGATCTTGCCAAATAACAGATAAGATTGATTTGGTTTGGTTTTTAAGGACTATCTTCATTGCACACGGACAATGCCATCAGTGCTCCAATCTCCTCATTTAGATCACACAAGGAGGATCTCAGCACTGTGCACAAATTGCATAGCACTGGCAAAAATCCAAGGAATCACACATTCTATAAATAGTTTTGTAATGGGTAGGTTTCTAATGTTTAAATTTTTGCCAGTTATCTTGAGAATATTGAGAAAATAAAACCAGAAATTAATGATGAATAACGACCAGATGAAATATGAGGTCACGATCAAAATGTTAGAAATCATAAACATCAGTGACAAAGATGAAGAATAATAATGTATGTGTGCAAGCAACAGACAACAACTGTAGGTACTGACAACCCAGTTAGAATGTTTCAGCACATAAAGCAGGGTGATAGGCAGAGATATATGCTGTCACCTGATATGTTCAGTCTGCACAGGGAAAATATGATATTCATAGAAGGCGTGTCAGGAATATTAGCTGGTGAACATAGAAAAACAACTTGAGATACACTGATGAAACAGTCTTTATAAGAAAAAGTGAAAAACAGTTACAGGAAATGATTCATACAATTGTGACAGAAAGTAAAAATAAAGACCTTAGTCGAAGTATTAAAGAGGCAGAAGTGAAAGTCGTATCCAAAGAAACTGACTTCTCCAGAATGCAACAGTTTTGAAACAAGTCAAACATCTAGGCATGTTGGTAACATCACATAGAACAGGCATGTTAGATTTTTATTAATGACCTGTCTGTTGTTGGTGGGGCACAGGCCTTCAGCAGAGTTGGAAAAACGGACAATGATATCTGTCACGGCTCGTTTTATTGCCGTTTTGACTTGTATGCTTGGTTGTAAGCCAAGCTATGTTTTCCTGGGCCATAAACGAAACTCGATATGTTTGAGTTCCGGTGCAAACAACCTGTCATGTGATGTCACGTGACGAGGTTGAATTTTGGCGTAAAAGAAGCCATAGATTATTAGAGTCTTGGTATCCGTCTTGTAGAGACGTGTTTTTGGAAAGCCGGTTGTGATACCGTATTTCGGCCTATGGCGGGACAGTGAGTAGTTGCCATTGTTAATTTAGTCCTGGTGTATTTGTTCTGGTTCAGAACTATTTTGCTCTACGGTGTTGTCAGCTGTATTTGCTGTTATTTTCATTCTCGCATTGTGTTTGATATTTATATGAGATTGTTATACTGTAGTTCGCTTCATTGCTCATTATGCTGAGTGATGGTCAGACTTGACTGCGAGACTGATCAGATAGTTTATATCTACCGTACTAACATTAGTAGCATATGTATATTTTGTATCTCATTCTGGCAACTTTTGGCCAAGTTATTGCTCAGTGAATAAAGGGATAATTGCTATTTGAGCTTGCCTTTATTAGTGACACCACTGTTCGTAAAGCCCTTAGCGTGTACGAGTCTTATTGTTCCTGTCCTGCATGAAGTTCAGACGTGCAGTGGTAGTGTGTGTATTTGTATTGTGTTGACATACTATACATCACATGTTGACAATATCAAAATAATAATATGAAAGGTAAAAATGAGCTGTCATTGCATTGGGAAGTATTAAAAAAACAAGAAATCAAGTCCATCCCAAAAATACAAATTTTCTACTCATGTGTCAAGGGTGTCCGATTGTATGGTTCTCTAACATGGAACACAACAAAAATGACAAACAGAGAGATACAGAATTTCACAAATGGTTGCTTGTGTAGATTAAAAGTATTGAAATAGTCTGACAAAATCATCCAATGTTGAAATGATGGAAAGAACCAGACAAGTACCAATGGGGAAATGATGGACAGAATCAGACAAGTACCTGCATGGAAGTGATGGACAGAACCAGACAAGTACCAGTGTGGAAATGATGGACAGAACCAGAGAAGTACCAGTGTGGAAATGATAGACAGAACCAGACAAGTACCAATGTAGAAATGATGGACAGAACCAGACAAGTACCTGTATGGAAGTGATGGACAGAACCAGACAAGCACCAATGTGGAAATGATGGGCAGAACCAGACAAGTACCAGAATGGAAATGATGGACAGAACCAGACAAGTACCAGTGTGGAAATGATGGAAAAAAACCAGACAAGTACCATTGTGGAAGTGATTGCCAGAACCAGACAAGTACCTGTATGGAAATGATGGACAGAACCAAGATGAGTACCAGTATGGAAATGTTGGACAGAACCAGATAAGAATCAGTGTGGAAATGATGGAAAGAACCAGACAAGAACCAGTGTGGAAATGATGGAAAGAACCAGTGAAATAAGATGTGAGAAGGTGCTAGTGTTGGGTAAGACACTCATTCAAAAAGCCAGCCAACAGTAGTATAAGATGTGAGAAGGTGCTAGTGTTGGGTAAGACACTCATTCAAAAAGCCAGCCAACAGTAGTATAAGATGTGAGAAGGTGCTAGTGTTGGGTAAGACACTCATTCAAAAAGTCAGCCAACAGTAGTAAAAGACAGTGCTTGTTCTGGAATCCCCGGGGTAAGAAAAATGGAGGGAGATAAAAAAAAACACACAGAAAAGGGAATTAGATACTAAAGGGAAAATGAAGGCATAGAAAGACAATGAATGGATGGAACAGGACAGGAAGGCTTGGGATTTATTTGTTGAAGGCCTGTGCTTCACACACTGGCTTCCTAGCTTGGTGGTCCATGGTTCGATCCCCAGTTAAGGTGATATTTTTTAGACCGCAAACGGCTTCAGGGTCGACCCAGCCTCATGAGTTGGGTACCAGAGCAACTCTAGGAAGGTTAAGGCGGCTGGCGTGATGCTGACCACATCACCCCTAGTGTGCCGATGGTCGAAAAAATTTGGGCCTAACACCATATCCCCAACATGCTTCAATGGGCGTGTAACGGGATCCTTTACTTTTTTTTTCACCTGTGCTCCATGGAGAGGTGAAAGGTAGTGATGATAATAGTGTTTAGGTGATGCAAAACACCGGATGATGTTTATTTTTATTTTCTTTTTGACCGTTTTGAATTTTACTGATATTTGTCTGAGTCCCATTTTTTCTCATGTTATGAGGGATTTCTGCTCTTCTTTTGACAGCATTAGAACCACACCTTCGCTATATAGTATACTATCATCATCATGTGCTTTGATAGCATTAGTGCCGCACCTTCACTCTAAGGTGTGCATTCTTCAGCATGTGCTAAGAACAGCGCTGCTTCTCATGTGTTTAGTTTCTTCTTCTCTATTCCTATCCATCACATCTTGAAAAGTGCCAGTATGTCAGTTTTTTAACCATTTCTGCTACCACCTGTGCTGTTGTTCCTTTAGTATGTGAGCATTCCAGGTGTCCAGTGTGTAGATTTTATTCAAACAGCATAGTGAACCTCCCTGATGAAGGACCTTCTTCCAACTTGGATGACCTCCTTCCAACCTGGGTGACTGAATTGAATTACTTATTCATGTTTGTGACTGAAGTTTCTGTGGCTTTAGTTTTGTAGCATGGAGTCGCTGGTGCCATGCCCAACTCTCTTATACTTGCCTTTCACAGTATGCATGGGAGGATGCAATATTATTATTCTGCGCTTCCCTTTTAGATCCTGGTAGCACCCAGGTTGAAGAAGCATTAAACCAGTGCGATAAACCACAGTAAATAAGGATATCTGTGTATTTCGTGCCTTGATATATTTTAGTACATAATTGGGTTATAAACGCTGTATCATATAAAGTGTATGCTGATGCATGCAAACATAAATACTTGGTTTCATAATTTAGTGAACATCTTCAATGAAGGTTGCATAATATAATAATTTTTAAATTTATTTATAAAATTTCTTAAAATAAAATAAATGTAAATACAGATGAAATACTTAAAAACGTATTTGCATCATGCAGATTCAGCGCATACAAAATAAATCACTGTATCAACAATACAAAGCAAAGAAGCGAGAGATGGATCATCGCAATCCTAAAGGACACCAGAACGAACAGAGATTGTTCCATGGTACTGATGCTGCTTCAGTAACTGCCATAACTGAGAATGGCTTCAATCGCAGCTACTGTGGAAAAAATGGTATGAAAAATTTATTTTTGTGTTAGTTCAGTAACAGTTCATTTTAATAGATGGGGAACATGGGGTACACTTTTAATTTATCTTGATACATGAGGCTACATACTTTGCTAAATGGGGGACATAGGGTCACACATTGGGATAAAAAGGGGACATGGTGTCGCGAGTTGGGTTTAAGTTAGAGTTATGCCCAAGTGTAGGACAAGACCCTAGTGTGAGAAAAGACTAAGATAATAGATGTTTGTTGAGAAATGACAGTGAATGTAGTAAGGTGAGTCTACTGGCTCGAGGAGGATAACCGAGATTAAATCTTCCTCGCCAAATCATGACTTCAAGAATTGCTATAAACTCACCGACCTCTGACTACCTTTAACACACTAAAGGAGATAAGGATAAATTAATACTACAGACACCACTATACAGACAACAGTTAAGGACTATATAGTGAAGAAGCTGATCCAGTGTACATTAAATAAGTTTATTATACAAATCAACAGAATTTTCATAACATAGTAACAAACAAAGAAAATCATATCGTGCAAGGTTTGCACAGACCTGGAAACAAAGAAAATCACTTTGATTATAAGCACACCAAATTTTAAAAAAAAAAAAAACTCCAACCACTTTCCCTCCTTCATACACCCTGCTGGGGGCAAAAATAAAAAAAATGATACGTGATCTTAACTACAGTCTAATTTGGTGGGGCATCAACTAAAGCCACCACTCTATAATTCACTATTATTTCTAATGTCAATGTTCTGCTGGTACTGCCTAAGACTATGTGCACAGCAGCTACCTCTGTCAGCGATATACGCCACTAAGTCACACTCTGCACTGCTAATTAATAGACTTTTTCTAACTCTAAGGCTCAGAGGCTAACCTCTAAGAATAATATGAGACTCTGCAGGTCCCTGATCTATTTTCCACCGTCTCTCTCTCCACGTCTCCTGCCTTGCTTCTCTCGTTTCATTTCAGCAACCCGGACATGATATCCCTCTCTTCCTGGTTCTGACTCCTACTTCTGATGACTTCTGAAAATAGTGACTAGGCACTTGCCGTAGACTGAAGAGGCTTCACTATTGGCGAAAAGCTGATTTTCACTTGCCCATTTACCCCTCATTTGGGTGTAGGGCCGTCGGTATTATTATGACCGAGGCTATAAAAGACACACCAACCCGCTTGCTTGGGTTCGATGGGTGTGTATGAGCTTAGAGCTCCGGGTTTTAAGAAAACCCTTCCACTGAAGACTGTGTCGCTGTCTCGACCTGCTCTTCCTCGCTCCCTCTCTCTCTCTCTCTCTCTCTCTCTTTCTCTCTGGGGCCACAATATTCGGAGCCGATACCCACTGCGGTACAAGCTCTTACGCCTCTGGCGTTTCCTCGACTTTTCTCTCCCGGAGAAGACTGGCTACCTTCGCCAGCTGTCAGGAACAAGATTTACTGGCACCCCAAACTAAAGGCCGTGACCAATTGCGATATTGCGTTTTCTTCCGCTTTAGAAGGAGCCAATATGCTATGGATGCACGGCCAGGAATTTCTGCAGACTAAGAGAGCGCTAATTGAGACGCGCTACTATATATCGTTAATTTAGCCACGCTGACCCTAAGCCTCCTTGGCACTTGGCGTCTCGTTACAACCAATAGAATTAAAGATAATCTAAAATTTTCCTATGCTCATCTTCTAAATATAGAACCTATGAGTAACCCGCTTACTTTAAACGCGCGCGTATTTCCGCCACGTAACGTTACCTAACGTCGTCTGTTTGCATGAGCGAAATCAAAATGTGATTCGCTCTACCGTAAGTTGGACGTTACCTGGGTATGGGTCATCTCCCCTTCCCCACGAAAAAATGACCGCGATAAATTTAACAACGCAAAAATTGGAATTTCAAGATCGCGATTATTAGAAATGGGAAGACTGGTGCCATTCAGTACTAACTTACATTAATCCCTATAGAGAAAACCCGCTATTACTTTACCTACAGAACAATACTAAACACCCCTATTATTCAGAGAGAGAAAAAGAATACTTCCCAATCTTTAATAGAGGGAAGACAAAAAAATGGCAAACTCAATAGTTACAAAGAGAAACCAAGAATGGGGCCTGTTGAAACCCAAATCACAGTAACTCCTCACATTACCCCTCTCTTCGAGGTCGGTGCCTGCCGATCTAATTTACTGTGGTCTTGGTGGTTCAGACTGTGTCACGAAATGGATTTAGGACTAGAGACTGTCTACATATAGTGACAAGACAATAGTAAGAAGAAAGACTGAAATGATAGATTCAGATAGAAATATGGTGCAAAATGTGAAAGTTGAGACCATTGGCTCCGAGGTTGAGAACCGAGGTTGATTCTTTCCTCGCCACTTCGGACGTTTAAATTGCTATGGCCTCGAACCACCTCTAACTACCCTAAGGGGATAAGGTTCAAGTATGATTCACATACACCAAGATACAGACAACATATAGCTACTGTACTTAAAGGAAATGACTGATGCCAGCTACAATTTATACAAGTTTATTATACACCTATAAACAACTCATATACATGTCAAATACATAAAGTGCGAGGATGCACACCTGAAACAAAATCGAGCACAGTTAAAAATGCATCAACCCCAACCCTTCTCCCACAATTGCAACCTGTATGGAGAAAGAAGGTAAGGTTAACTGAAATGAACTACACTGCACTTGATGTCGCCTACACTCCAAACTAGCTGTTCTAAATTCTAACTCTAACTCTAAGTCTAAGTCCACTGATAGCTGGAACGACTACGAAGTGTCTACACAATCTCTGCACAGACTTCGGTTCTACACAGCCTATCCTGGAATCTCCTGAACACAACTAACTGCACCTCTAAACTTCAGCAGCGGTCCTCTGCTATGATTCACCAAAACTATCAGTTCTGCCTATCTGTGCTGACTTCAGTAGAGAGAATGTTTACCCTCTCTCTCTCCACTAACTCTGGAATTTATGACTGAGGTTTAACAGAACCCCACTGGATTCTGGACTGGAACTGTAGCTGGCTTCTCCTAACACCTCTGAGGTTACCTGCCCGATTACCTATGACTGGGCGATTGGGCTATCGGCTGTATTATGGCCGTGAAGAAGCGAACATAAAATTACCACAACGCTGGCAGCATGCCAAATCTGCGTGTGTAACCGACCGAGCGTCAGAACTCAGGATTTTATCCACAAAAATCCTATTCGCTGGAAAATGTCTTCCCCTGGCTGGGAAAACGTATTTTCTTCCTCTCCTTCCACCACTGGCAATTAACGCGAGACTTTGGGTGTCTGCGAATGCCACCACTGTGCCGTGGGAGAAATTTTGTAGTATCAAAATTCTGCTCTTCCCCACAAAAGCCGGGACCTGCTGTTCAGACAAAAGCAAAAACAACAGCTAAACAAAACGTTAATACTCTAGTACAAATAACAAATAACTTCCTTACTCTTCAACACGTAACTCCCCTCTCTTCTCTCTCTCCGAGTCAAAATAAACATCACTCGGTAATACAACACCGCAGACCGCCTGACCCAGGTTCTGCCTGACTAACTACGAGCAACAACAATATTTTCACTGGCCCGTCTGGACAGTCGTACTGTGGCCTACTTCTTACGCTGACCCTACATGCAGCAAATTATTAACACAAAAATACTCTATCTCTAGGAATTCCTAAACTTCCCGTCAATAATAGTAATCATATTCAAAATGAAATAAAGTATTATTCCCTTAACAGAAATAAATTTCATCTCCATCTTCTGAATACACAGAATAACAATGCACAATCAATAACATATAACCCTGTTTACGCTAGCATCTACATGCCGTCAAAAGTTATACATAACCCCAGATTATCAAATTGAAAACCCCGTAGTTCAACCACGTGTTTATAATTTTATGACCACGTGCTTATAGATAGATGGGTAACTATATAATATAAATAACTTGTAGCATTACATTCACAATGAAATCACAAATACACACGCTCCCGTCATTCTGTAAATTAATAAAATTCGCCGATGCGGGTTTCTCTACAGACCTGCTTTGCAATAATACAAGCACGCCCGCGGCAACTCAACTTTCAAACCATCTTAAATAACGTTATTCCTGCAGTAAGGAAATTAACTGGACCTATAAGGTCGCTCAAGTCTTATCACCAGGATAATATTGATGGCTCTGGAGTTAAGAATTAAATTAAACTAAAACTTCCCAAGAAACTTAAATGATCGGCTAGGACTAGAAAAATTAAATAAAGTCCTCACGCAAAAATTCATGCTTACCAAATCTCGAATGTCCAACTGAAAGGCAATCAACAATTTGCTTCTGGCACCCAGCTAGGCAATTTACAGACGAAGAGAACGAAAATATGAAATGCTAGCCTATTTATTATCAAGACCCCCACGCGCCGACTTCATGACGTCATATCCGCGGCGTGGTTCTAAAGCCAATGGGAGCTCTGCATTTCAACTGCAGTTAGCTCTCAGCCAATCAGAACCTTAGATCATTCTGATGCAACGCGCATGGGTTTTAGACAAAGAAACGGGAATACGCTCTGCCCTCTAGTGGCAATGAAACAAAAATGGCCAAAATATATATATATATAAAATCCCGAAAAATGTGTCTAGCTGCATGCCTATCTTTAAAAAAAAACCCCACTGGTGCAAATCCTGATCTAGCCTCTATAATCTTAATCTAGAATAATACTGCCCCAATCTTCCTACACACACACACTCTAAACACATAGATCAAACTCCATCGTGATCTCATCTTGAAAAAAACGTAAATAATAGAAGGAGAAGAAACATGGAGAAGGATTACCTGTAATCCCTCCTAAAAATAGTGAACAAATTGCAAGGAGAAAAAGACATGGGCCATTTGAAAGACAGAATCTCAGTACTTTCGTCACAGACTGGTCCCTATCTATGTCTAAGGAGATGTCTGTAATTGCTGAAGTTTCAGGGTCCCTACTGGGGTTTTCCCTGGCAGCCGCACTCCCAAGTTCTTTCTTCACCTTTCCTCTCCTGCGAGTTCTCCCCCGTAATTTCCTTACGGTGCGCGGTAAGGTATTGTTATTGGTATCCGGCTGACTGACTGGGTCAGAGATCGCCATAACCGTGCGTAACTGTTCACCGTTGTCCAAAGACTCGTGCACAATTCTCTCTTTCTTTCTCTCCTTATCTACTCCAATGCTTCTGTTGAAGGGCTGTTCTCTCTCTAGACCTGTGCCGTCCAATGATGGGTCTAAAACTTCCCTGGCTATGTTTCTCAACAGACTGACGTGATCAGCCGACCTGACCGACTGGCTCTGTAGAGGCTTGGCGATGGTGACTACGGTGCAGCTCGCCAGCGGGGTTGTGACCGCTGGTACCTTGCAATGAACCTGAGAAATCTCGTGTACTTCTGACACCGGGTTTCCGATTATTTGCTGGGTGTCTACTGAATCCTTACTGATCCCAGTAGCTTCTATCTTTGGAACAAGATAGGTAGTATCTGCCCCTGGCAGTGGTTCTGTGATCGCTCTTCCCCTACCAACATGAAGAGGGACAGAGCTCTCTAAAGTAGCTCCTTGCAAATGCGTAAGGCCGCTTTCCTCACTCTTTTCTGGCCTGAAAAGTTCGTGAGAGGTAACTGCAGACCACGGCAGTCCTCCATCTAACACCCTGGTTCTACCCTCAACCTTGCCCTCCCCTATGAGTTATTGGCGTCAGTTGGAATGTGTCCTGCAGTGACACTTGATGGTTTAAGATCCCGTTAGATCTTTGAGTATCTGAGATAAAGTACTCAGTGACTGGTTACAATGTTCCTTGAAACAAATTGGAAAATATAGCCAATTTTCCAGGCTCCTTGTTACGCGGGTCATTTCCTGTAAACGAGATACGAGAGTTGTGGGGCCCATCTCCGTTTATAGGCGAACGGACACTCAGATCACTGTCCTCCTCCGTCTGAGTTAAGTGCTTGTCGGATGGGGCTCCAGGGCTGGTTGGAAACATATGTTTGCTTGATTCGCCGTCTTGTGCCCTTTTAAGAGTGCGCTGGTCGTTGACATATGTCCTACCACTCTTGTCAGTATGTTCCTCGATTCCAGGAGGTAATATCATCGGGGGCCTAATTCCCGACGACAAAGAGGGTATTTCCGAAATCAGAGGCGTCACCTCTGTTTGGCCATTAGGCTGAACAGGGCTGACAGGTGAATACGCCTCTGCAGTTAACATACCGCTGTCCTTAGAGGCTCCTAACTTCTCCTTAACAAGACAGCGCTGTTCGAGTTTGCTCAGGGCTCCGTGAATTAGGGGTTCTCCCTGTTCACTTATCTGGCCTGTAGTAGGCCCCCTTGCTTCAGCAAGGATCGGTGTACTGGGGGTTCCCAAAACTAAATGTGGGGCCCCTAGGATGAAGTCGTAAACTGGCTGTGATATTACAGCAGCTTTAATCGTGCCACGCACAAACTTGCACTTCACCTCAATATGGGCTACCGGAAAGCACTGTGAGGTCCCTTTCCTTAAAACGCCACCAATATCAACTTTCTCCCCTGTCATTTGCCCGGGCTTCACCAGATGTCGGGCAACTATGCTGGGGTATGTAAGCCCGCTGTCAAATAAACACGTAGTCGCAGTCCCATTCACTACTGCTGGTCCGCTGTTGGAGAACAACTCCAACTGAATGGGTTCCCAGGTGTTCCCTTTTGTCGCTCTTACAGGCCTTAAGCAAGCCGCATGATACACGGGTGGTTTATTCATACACCTGGAGGTCCAATGGGAAGTGGTCCGACAATTTCGACAGTACCTCTCATTATCTCCTCAGTTTCTGGCGGGTTCCTGAGAGTTTGGCCCCTATGATCTGTTGTGAGGCTGGGGGCGCAGGTTATGACCGGAATGGGGCTCCTTGCATGAAGGCCCCTGCTGCTGGTGAGCATGAGAAGATGACTGTGATGACGAAGCTCCTTTGTCCTGGGCTGGCAGATCTGGGTGTTTTCGTTTCTGGCCCAGTACTTCGGCCTGTGCCATCTGGAACCTTTCCGAAAAAAGAATAATCTGGTCCAGTTGCTGGGCGTCCTGCTCTACCAGGTACCTCCTCAAATCTGGAGACATGGTTGCCTTGATTTGTTCCACCATTATTAACTCTTCTAATCCTTCAAATGTTTTGGCCAGTCCCGACAACTCTCTCCAGCGAGTGAGATAATTCCTCAGCCTTTCAATAAACTGAGGAAAGCTTTCTCCCTTCTCCGGATGACTTTCCCTGAACATGGTTTGGCATTTACGAGGGGTCCACTGGAATCTTTGCAACAACGCGTTCCGTAGTGCCTCGAAGTTGTTCTGGTCGTCTATGAGCAACTTGTGGTAGACGTCATATGCATGACCTTTGAGGGACTGCGATAATTTCAGACACCAAAGACTTTCATCCAACCTGTATGCCTTTGCCATCCGTTCAAATTTTTCCAAAAATACATCGATTTTCTCATTCCTGTTAGGGAAAGAGTCCATTGGAAAATTCATGGCTGCCATCCGGGAGTCTCCCTGTCCTGGGGTGTCTGACGCCACTGCTCTGGGTGAATCTCCATTCGCTGAACTGCCCTCTGATGATCTACTTTGCAGTTCCAGAGAACGCATGGCAAGTTCGTGCTGTCTCTCTGCTGCCTTTTCCCTTTCCTCGGCCTCCATTCTCCAAAGGTCCATCTCCGTCTGTCGGGCTTTTTCCTCAGCTTCTGCTGCCCTTTTCCTCTCCTCAGCTTCTGCAGCCCTTTTTCTCTCCTCAGCTTCTGCAGCCCTTTTTTCTCTCCTCAGCTTCTGCAGCCCTTTTTCTCTCTTCAGCTTCTGCGGCCCTTTCCTCTTTCTGATTATGCCTATCATTTTCTCTAAGCAGAAATATGTCTCCGACTATATAAGGAAAAGACGATGGTCATATATCGGTCATGTCCTACGAATGCAAAACAACAGAATACCACTACAGGCGCTCACTTGGATTCCTGAGGGTAAGAGGAAAAAAGGAAGACCAAAAGAAACACTTAGAAGAACAATGACAAGAGAAGGAAGAACGTTGGGCCTAAATAATGTGCAAGAGTTAAGAGGAGTGGCGTCACAACGAACAACCTGGAGAGCAATGGTTTTTGCCTTATGCGCCGTGTTTGGTGCTTAAAGAATTTATTATATTATTATTATTATTATTATCATTTTCTCTGATCATATAGGCCTTAATTTCCTCCTTGTCCATTCCCATGTCCTGGGCAGCCTCACGCCAGGCAGCTCGTAACTTGGCCATATCTGCCATCTTACCTGTAACTGCTGTAGCTCAAAAATACAGAGAATGACAGAAAGAAGAAACAGGAAGGAACTACCTGTTACCTACTCAGTAATACTCCCACTATAAACCTCTGTCCCAAAACCCGAATTCAGACTAGCACCGAGTCTGATTAACTACCTGAAAAAATCTTCCTATTAAGAAAAAAATCCATTAGCCATCAATTACCTCTAGTCCTCAACTAACTATGCTATAAATATCTAAAATGACTGCAACCTGTGGAAAAACTTACAACTGGATCAGTTCTAATAGCTCAGTCTAGGGGATATTGTAAAGAAATCTATTGATCAGACTTTCCTACAGAGATAATCTATGAATGACGATAAAATCACAGAACTGATCCCAAGGACGATCGCCACCCACTTTGTCACGAGTTAGGTTTAAGTTAGAGTTATGCCCAAGTGTAGGACAAGACCCTAGTGTGAGAAAAGACTAAGATAATAGATGTTTGTTGAGAAATGACAGTGAATGTAGTAAGGTGAGTCTATTGGCTCGAGGAGGATAACCGAGATTAAATCTTCCTCGCCACATCGTGACTTCAAGAATTGCTATAAACTCACCGACCTCTGACTACCTTTTACACACTAAAGGAGATAAGGATAAATTAATACTACAGACACCACTATACAGACAACAGTTAAGGACTATATAGTGAAGAAGCTGATCCATTGTACATTAAATAAGTTTATTATACAAATCAACAGAATTTTCATAACATAGTAACAAACAAAGAAAATCATATCGTGCAAGGTTTGCACAGATCTGGAAACAAAGAAAATCACTTTGATTATAAGCACACCAAATTAAAAAAAACAAAAAAACTCCAACCACTTTCCCTCCTTCACACACCCTGCTGGGGGCAAAAAAAAAAAAAATTATACGTGATCTTAACTACAGTCTAATTTGGTGGGGCGTCAACTATAGCCACCACTCTATAATTCACTATTATTTCTAATGTCAATGTTCTGCTGGTACTGCCTAAGACTATATGCACAGCAGCTACCTCTGTCAGCGATATACGCCACTAAGTCTCTCTCTCCACTTCATGTTGGTAGGGGAAGAGCGATCACAGAACCACTGCCAGGGGCAGATACTACCTATCTTGTTCCAAAGATAGAAGCTACTGGGATCAGTAAGGATTCAGTATACACCCAGCAAATGATCGGAAACCCGGTGTCAGAAGTACAGAGCCAGTCGGTCAGGTCGGCTGATCACGTCAGTCTGTTTAGAAACATAGCCAGGGAAGTTTTAGACCCATCATTTTTCATGCATCTCAAAAAACAAAACAAAAAAATTACTTCACAGGAAAAAAATTGTCTATCTCTTGGTGTTAAAATGTGATAAAGAAAATTAAAATTGTGTATATTGTTCATGAAATATACATTTTTAAGTGTGCATTTGTTATTTTGAAAAACCTCGCTTGCTTTTTTGTTTGTTTGTGTGTGTGCATGTGTGCGTGCGTGTGTTTATATATATATATATATATACAAGGGGATTGACATAAGTCTTGGGCCTGACCATGAAGGACATGTCACAGAGAGCTGAAATTTTGTATAGTGTTTATTCTTTTTCAATATAGCCACAGTCTGAATTGACACACTTCTGCCATCTCTGCTTGACCTTGAAAAGACCTTGGGAGTAGAACACTCTATTTTTCAAACTAAACCAGTCATCACATGCCAGTATAACCTCTTCATCGCTGTCAAAATGATTTCCTTTTAGCTGTTCTTTAAGATTTGGGAATAGAAAAAAATCTGATGGAGCCAAATCTGGAGAATATGGTGGGTGTGGAAGAATTTCAATATTCAAATCGTTGGCTGCTAGCTGCACAAGTCGTGCTTTGTGAGAGGGCGCGTTGTCTTGAAGCAAAGGAAGATTTTGAGTGCGCGTTATCCCTCGTTACCTGGTCACAACCTTTCTTAGTTTGCTGAGAAGATCTGCATAGTACTGTCCATTAACTGTGTTGCCATGAGGCAGATAATCTTTCAAAAGGACACCTTTGCCGTCCCAAAAAACAGTCAGCATCACTTTTCCTGCAGATTTCTGCGCTCTCGGCTTGACAGGTGTTGGGAAGCCCGGGGTTTTCCATTGCATGCTGGCAATTTTGGATTCGGGGTCATAATGGTGTACCCAAGTCTCATCTACTGTCACCATAGTCTCCAAACAATTTTTTGACTGACACTTTTTGAACAACTGTTGACAGCAATTTACCCTCATTTGCTTCTGTTCACGTGTCAACAGTCACGTAACCCAGTGTGCACACACTTTTCTCATGTTCAGTCTGTTGTGTAAAATTCTATAAACTATTCTTTCATTTAGTTTTACTCTACTAGCTATCTCCACAATTGTCATTTTTCGATCCTGGTCAATGATTTTCTTCACTCTTGTTGCATTTTCATCGTTGCACCCTGAGGCTAGTCTACCAGATCTTGGCAGATCAGCAACATTTGAGCTGCCGCACTTAAACTGTTGACACCAGATTTTTACCGAAGTATATGAAGGACAAGAATCACGAAACACTGGTTCCATCTCCCTGTGTACTTCTGTAGGTGTTTTTCCCTGAAACATCAGAAATTTTATCACAGCTCTGGCCTCCTTCTTTTCCATTGTTTTGTCAAATCTTTGGAGCAGCAGATCCGGTCAATAGGGTACATTGCGCCGTGCACCATAGCGGGAAAACCCATTGAAGAAACAAACGCGTACTTCACACATTCAGTGCAAATATGATGAACTTTAAATGTGCCAAGTTTCATCTTCCTCCTGTGACTCCTTCATGGTCAGGCCCAAGACTTATGACAATCCCCTTGTATTTATATGTATGTATACATCCACACTGCATGCAGTCCCGCAATAAATGATGGAGAAAAACATGTAAATAGCAATATCTGGGTTGGAGAGGGCTTTAACACATTAACTAATTGAAAAACTCACTGTGAAATTAAGCTGTAGTTTCTTAATTTTTAACAGATTTTTATGAATTATATGTCATTCTGAAGATAATTGAATGTACTTTTTCAGCAAGCTAAAAAAATGTTTATTTTCTTGGTATTAATAATATAAAATGATTGACAGATGAAAAAAACCATTAAATTGATTTTTAAATTATCAACTTATATTCAGATAGCTAGTTCCTAAGGCAGTTAATCCCTTTCTGTTGGTGATTATCATGTAGTATATCCAATGACAAGAAAAACAAGCCCACAAACACACACTCTGACTAATATTTACACTATTAGTAAATTGTATTGTCACACCTACACCACTTTAAAAAAATCTCAAGATTCGCATGCAGACCTGGTTGCGAGTTGGGACAAAACAAAAATTATTTGTTGTTTCACGCTGATTAACTTTCTGCTGTTTTCTTTCTTTAGTTACATTATTCCCTGTACCATTTGTAACTCTAATCAAGGTCTTTGCTCTTTTACGGCCCACTGATTGTCGAGGACTTGCAATATTTTTCACCATCATCACTGCTTGGATAGTCAATACTGTTGACTGCTATCAAAATCACTGTTTGAAGCAATGTCCACATTGTTTTCACTGTTGTCCTTGTAGCTAGATCTATCTATCAATCAATTGTTGAAACAAGTTTCAAGCCTTTTCAGCTGTTAGATGCGGAGTACGAGTGTTTTTTGTTGCACTATCACTAGTTTCTATGGTAAACAGTTTTTACGTGATGTGGTAACTGACCTGAAACGTTGAAAAATATTAATATAATGTCAATTTTCCAGTGTTCAACAACAAACCAAGCTTTAAAAAATGTGTTTTCCGGTGGTAAATTAAAATCTTGAACTAGATCAGAAAGTGATTCAGTACATTTTTAATTTGTTTTATTACTAAACATAGATCACACCAGCTCGTGGCCATAGTTGTGAGATTCATGCAACAGCCAGTGTGGCTAGCTGTAGTTAATGTGTTAATCATTTAAAGTAAAAACATATATACACTTAGCAAAAAATCTTATTTGATAAATACACATGTCTGAGTTTAAAGTTTTATTTGCCCTGACAAATTGATTTCTTTTTAATTTTATTTTCCTGTTGACTTATCTATCTTTACTTTGGTGCGTGTCTTAAAGGTCAGACCAGATCATTTCACTAATTTTGATCTCTTTCCCCAATTCTCTTTGTAGTCCCAGTTTTTCTATGACTGTTTCAGTGAGATCTGCTCAATTCTTCTGTATATCCATGCTTCTGCACCATATGGTAATGAAGAGTATATAAAAAACTTGAAGATTCTAATTTTTAATTTGTTTATTTTTATATTTGTCGGGAACCTTGAGTTGACTGCTGCCTTTATTAGAGTCATAAATGTGGAAGTCTGAAGGCGAACGAGGAAGAAGAAGAAGAATATTTGTCCCATCTTTTTGTGTCCAAATAACAGAAACTTGTCTCTTCTTCCGTAATCTTCTATTTATTCCTATTTCTGTATTCTTATATAAATTATGTTACAGAAATTCTGTGGTACTCATCTGTATGTGTGCGTTGTTATAATTGTTGCTGTTTACAGTTTCTTGTGGGATACGTTTCAGGTTTAGTGCAAACAACACAGTCCTGTGTTACAGACATGGGAAATTATTGTATCAGGCTCATGCATATGCTTGCACACACTCACATACCTGTGCACACACAAATATATAAATGTGTACTTTCCTTGTAACACACACATATGTATAAAAGTATGTGTACTTTCCTAGTAATTATAACCCTTTGATGTCTTGTTTGTTTTCAGCTGTTGCATATGGAGATGGTGTATACTTTGCAGTCAATTCATCATACTCAGTCGGTTATGCCCGTCCTGCTCCAAGTGGTGAACGCTTCATGTACATTGCTCGTGTCCTGACAGGTGTATCAACTCCCAGCCAAGGGGGTATGAAATATCTCCCCAACAAGCCTGGCACAACTGTACCATATGACTCAGGCAGTGCATCTGGCATATACATAATCTTTTATGACACACAGGCATATCCAGAGTACCTAATTACCTTTTGAGGAACAGTCTAGTTGTGGACAAGCCTCAGTTATCTGATAACATTCTGAGAAATAGTCATGAGTTAACAAGAATTTAAAAGCTTTGAAATCATAACATTATGTGTTAAATGCATAAATCTTTTTTTTTTTTTTTTTTTTTTTTTGATGGTTTTAATAATTATATTTTCAAGCATAACTGACTCTTTATGCCAATTCTGTAATTTGAAAATGTGGAAGCCAGGCAACCTCCAGATTAATATGTGTGGCATCTGGAATTTAGAATCCTAATTTCCAGTTTCCATCCATTGAATGCGATAGTGTCAAATTTTATTCGCAAACACTTATTATAATATGTGCGAATGTAAATGCAGGGCCAAATATCTTATGTTGCATTAATAAACATATTTTTTTAAAATATGTTTCTTTAAATGGAATGTACTCTTTCAATTTTGTTTGCAGTGTTATGTAAAACAAAATGCATTACAGTATGCATTCATATTGTATTTATAGGCTACAGTATTTACATTAAGGTGCTCTTAGTAATTCTGAGGTGATGAGAACTCACATTTACTCAGAATCCTTAGTTTGAGAAAATCTAAATGTCAGTGCAATCATAAATCATGGAAAAATATAATTAATTACTTAGTACTGATGTTATCATTTGATGTACTTTAATTTAGAATGTATGCTTATCTTTAGTTCTTGTGCTCAAAACATTTCAATGATTATGCTTGAAACCATATGTATGTTTTTAACCATATGTATGTTTTCAGTTCTTGTGCATGCAGCTAAATTTAAAGTGGATTAATAAAATTGTTATCTACTATCTTTGTATCGTAGACAATCATTCTTTATTCTCTTTTGGGCTTTGTATATCAAGAGCATCCCTGTGTAATTCCTGGGGGGCCTCTAAGGAGACAAAGAAAGAATAGGTTTACTGCTACCTTCTTGCAAAAGACACATGAGGTTCTGCATGGGGTTGGCAATTTCATTATATAAACTTTGCTACAGAACCACTGCTGCAGCAACATAGGAGTGTTTTGTTCAGACTTGCTGCAAGGTGATTGGCTGCAGTGTTGGTTTCATGCTCCATATAGAGCATACAGGCAAATGAATGATGAAAGAATATCAAGAGTAGCATGGAGAGGTGTGGCTTGTATATTTTTTTTATCTGAAACTGTCTTACAGTATCTGTGCTATTAGAATTATAGAATAGTATTGTGGAACGAGTACCACAGATGTACTGCTGCATCAACTTTATCACTTAGTTTCAAGAATTTTACAAGTTAAACAGAATATGTTCTTATGAGTCCTAAATATGAGTGAGCTTTGGATTCCCTGTTATGGAACACTAAATATGAGCAGGCGTCAGATACTTTGAGATAGAGCCCTGTAGAAATAGGAAGAGAGGGAAGAAGGCACATGTATGGCAACTATTGGGAGGAGCTAATGCAAGTGAAAAAAGTATGGAATAAACAGGGTGAGCTTGCATAGCTGGTTCAAATATCAGCCCATTTATGCGTTAAAAGGATAGAGAAGATTGTTTCATTATTACATCAAGTGGAGTGATACAAGTTTTAATGGCAGGTTAAGTACTTGAATAATATATGTCACAGTTTAAAATGTACATCAACCATTTTGTTCTAGTTTTGTTATAACATCAGAGAAAGCAGAGCTTATGTTCATAAATCTTATTTATGAAAAGGTTATTAAGAAAGATTACTTTTGCATAATTTTTATTATTTGTATCATGCCAGCATCTAATGACGATAACTGCCCCAGACATTCCAGTTTCTTTTTTTAAATAAATACCTTTAGATGCTGTGGCAGTGTCAGCTTTAAAATATATCTGTGTTCAGTGCAACCTGTCCTCTTGAAGATTATATGAATGTATCCAGTCATGCCCACATGATGCAGTAAGAGCCAAACATGGACATGTAAAAAAAATCACACAGAAATAGAAAATTGAAGTCTATGAAATGCATACCCTGAGAAAAGTGATTCATACAAGTACAGATAAAATAAAAATAAAAAATACAGTAAGAGCTAAAAATTGGAACTAAGTCTTACCTAGAAGCTAGTGACGTTACTACAATGTAACGGGCCCTCAGCCACAAATTATGTGTGGCCCTTTTTATATAATAGACTCGACAGCTATAAATAATATATATCAACGCTGTATACAAATGTAACTACTTATATCATCATCATTGTCCATTAGCTCCCCAAGGAGCATAGGCCTTCAATAATTTGTGCCAAGTTCTCCTGTCCTGTACCATCCACCCAAGATCTTTCCACATCTTTTTCCCTTTTATTTCTGTCTCCAGAAACTAAGACATGCTGTGATGTTTAGCACAGGAACAAAGGAAATTAACAGGATGTGTTTAAAGGCGATGGGCGATGGAAAACACTGCTTTCTGGGGCTGACTTGGTAATGGGGTCCCCACATTGTTGCTAGTGGTAGTGATGCCAGTGTATTAAGAGTACTTAGAAAAGCAGTAAATAAAGTGGTTTAAACATCTGCTCAGACTCAAAGCTCACATGCCATATCATGCTCCTTATGTGCTTGATCGTTGCTTTTCTGGGTAGATGGTGGGGAGTGGTGGTCTTTTAGTGGTATACAGTAATAGGTGGAAATTGTAGTTTTTATGTGTGGTTGTAAATACGTTTTATCGTCTCTTTTTAAAACAGTGATATAAAACAATCCTTATATTATAAATCTGAAGGGGGTTTTCAGAAGTCATAGGAAACATACTCTTTAAAGCATAGTCTCTAAAAGCCAGAAATATGGGACAGTTTATTCACAAATAATTATTTTTAAAAGTATTAACTTGGAGATATGTTTGAAAATATACACAAATGCTAGCTGATCTCACTGTACAGACCTGGCTGATTTATACATTTTTATTCTTACATTAAATAGGAATTTTTTCTGCTTTAATGCCAACTGTTCATGTTAAAAACATGAAATAATTGTTTTTAGTGTCTTTGTGCGAATGTGAATTCTGCAAATGAAGAAAAGTAGCTTCATATTAACAACATAAATGATAGCATCAGCAGATTAAATCTTAAAGATGTTGGTCTTTTAGTCTATATCAGAAATGAAATGCTACAATGATCAATGAAATGACCATTATGTCAGCTTCTACAGTTATAGCAGTACAAGACAAAGATGGTGTTATGATGAAGAAAGATTTCATGTTATTTTGAACATCAATTATTTTGACATACATTCATTTTCAATAACGAATTGAACAGAAATTCTAATTGCTCATTGTTGTTTAAATACTATTATGTTCATGGTATATCTGCATTATAATTGGCCTTGCATAAGTAAATAATAACAATTAGTTCTTGACTCTTACAATATGTTTAGTAGCCCCTTCAGTCGTAACTGATTGTGGGAATGTGACCGCCCCCCCCCCCCCCCCCCCCCCCCCCCCCCCCACCCCCCCCCCTCCCCCCCCCCCCCCTCCCACCCCCCCCTCCCCCCCCCCCCCGCCGCTCCCCCCCCACCCCCCCCCCCCCGACCCCCCCCCACCCCCCCCCCCCCCTCCTTGAGGTGACATCCCTCAGCTACTTTTATTTCTTCAACAATTTCTCTTCTCTTCTGCTTGTTGTGATGTAGGTGTGATATAAGTGCTCTGTGAACTTCTTTAGTCCTTTATAGTTCTGGGGGTCTCTGAGGAGACAAAGAAAGTTATAGTTCTGGGGATCTCTGAGGAGACAAAGAAAGTTATGGTTCTGGGGATCTCTGAGGAGACAAAGAAAGTTATAGTTCTGGAGGTCTCTGAGGAGACAGTTATAGTTCTGGAGGTCTCTGAGGAGACAAAGAAAGTTATAGTTCTGGAGATCTCTGAGGAGACAAAGAAAGTTATAGTTCTGGAGGTCTCTGAGGAGACAAAGAAAGTTATGGTTCTGGGGATCTCTGAGGAGACAAAGAAAGTTATAGTTCTGGAGGTCTCTGAGGAGGCAAAGAAAGAACAGGAACACTGCTCCCTCAGGCATGTCATAAAAGGTGACTGATACAAAGTTGTGCATGTGGTTAGCTACCTCATCTTGCAAAACAAATTTCTATACAGATCACTGCTGCAAGAGCACATAAGTATTTTGGTACAGGCTTTCTGCAAGGAGACCAGCTGCTGTGGCGGCTTCTTGCTCCATAGGAGGCACAAAAGAAAATGGTGATAAAGATGAACTTCTTTACATAAACATTACTTCCCTTGTGTTTGCACATATTATCTGTTGATTCAGATGACTTATCATGTTATGTTGAAATTATTATGTTGTGAGTACAGTGTATTGTCTAACAAAGGTACCAGTACAGAACTATTGGAAAGAACCTAACAAAGACCAATTTTTTTTTTTAAACCCATTCCCAGGCTGATTCCCATTCCCTATTATTACACGGCTGAATATATTTTTTTTAAAAAAAAAAGAAGAAAAAAGTTGCTTAATTTAGTTCTGTCTGGTGTCAGGGTATAAATAAATAAATAAGTCCCAATCTCAAATATAAATAAATAAGTATACGAGTAGATAGGAAGCAGCCAATTTAAATGTTTTCTTTTTTCTTTGAACACTCTTAGATGTCAACTTGCATGAGTTTGAAGACAGCAGTGGTAAGCTGAATGTTGTAGATTTTTTTTTTTTTGGGGGGGGGCGGGGGGGGAAGGTGGGGCGGGGGGGGGGGGGGCGGGAGGGGGGGGGGGGAGAAGGATGCATTGGTCAATGTGTTTTGACATTTTTATAAACAAATATGTCAGTTACCATTTCAATTTTTGTGATTCTCAAAAATTAAATAAATATAGTAGAACCTTGATAATCTGAACTAGTTGGGACTTGGTAGTTCAAATTTATGATTTGGTCAGATTATAGAATGTATTAGAAATACTGTTGTGGAGGCCACTCAGTCCAAGCAATTGAGAGATACACCAGCATCTGCCCCCTTGATGATAGATGTGAGGAAAAAAGGGTTTGTACACTCTATGGATTCATCTGTGTATGTGTATCCATTCCTTGGGGTTGTGTTTCTCTTCAATCATCTCCTGAGCCAAAGTTTTAAGTTTGGAGGGTGTCAGGTGATCTTTCTTTCTTGTTCCAGGGATGTCTGTGACAATATTTTCATGACAGAAGCTGGGCCAAAAGAAACTTTTAACCACATCATTTCCTAAATTTCTTTCTTTGCTGCCAGGTCTCTCAGTCTTTTCAACAAGAGTGGTTAATTTAGACACCATTCAGTTTGTTGCTCACACCAAGCCATTGCAGTCACCAGCACAGTGGTTTCCTCTGCACTTGTAAGCCCATCATCAGAATACAGTTTAAATTCCAACTTTAAAGATTTTTGTACTTGTTTTTTATATTCTTATGGCTGACTTTCCAACCTCATAAAAACTGGTTAACAAAGACCAAATTTCTGCTTCCATTACAAGACAAAGTTGCCATAACTGCACTATGATGCAATAAAACTGTTTAAACACAAGACAGCCACTGTTGCACTAAACAGTCTGACAAAATGACTTAATGCTTATGAGTGTTAAAAATCAATGCCAAGGACACATTTGGTTTAGCTCAGGCATTCTATTGACTTTTGGTACCAGCTTAAATAAATTAAAAAATGCTGTCTAGTTTGAATTATTGATGCTTGAATTATCGAAGCTCTACTGCATATTCATTGCAGGTGATGGGACTACCTGCATGTAAAAATACATTAACATAGTTAAAATTTAAAAAAGACGTGCCAAGGAATTAATTTAATGGTAACATGGTTGCTTTCAATACAGTCTGTCTGGGTTTGATTCCCAGCTAAGGTGTGACATTTTTTTCATTTTTTTTTCAATCCATTGATATGTATTAAGTTTTGACAGACAGTTTAAAAAAAAACATGAAATGTATTTGAGGTCTCTGAAGTAATAAAATTCAATTATTAAACCGGCTCAAAGTATTAATTTATTTACCATGTCCTATGTGTGTGCGTGCGTATTTTAAAAAAATTTATTTTTTCCAAATGTCTGGGTTTACTTGCTCGGTGGAGAACAAAAGGGAAGATAAGCTGAACACAGTAAAAATGGTCCTATACTCAAGATGTGAGGCAGAAAGCGCACACCATAGTTCTTTACCGTAGTTTCTTGATGGGATATTTACTAATTATTTAAGAAGTGTGGTACTGATTTACAAACAAGGTCTATGCCAAAGCTTACAGTATGCAGCATCTCACTTACTGGATTTATCACACTTAGGGTGTCATAATCAAAGTGAAACACAACATATGAATTAAGAATTTCAAATTCTTATTGATAAAGACATAGCATCAGCTCTTGTCTGCAGGCCATGACATTAGTATAACTAACTGTCTTTTATACAAGTTAAAGAGGTCTCCAAGTAGTTAGCATTTCAGGTCAATTGCATCTAGTGACTCTTTCAGCATATGTCACACACCTTAATCAGTATTAAATCTGGTGAGAATTTCAGTTGTTCTGTCTGTGAGTTTATACAGGTACTAAGAAACTATTGTACAGCTGTTGAATTAAGCCAAAAAATCAACCTTGTGTTCTAATGTGATTTGTACCTTTTGGAGTTTTTTGGGGTACTGTTCATTCAAAAAACGTTGTTTCTATTTCATCATCATCATTCTCACAAGATATAAAAGCAAACATTGTATAAGGAATGTTTAAAAATAAACCAGATGATAACAAGATGTCAGCAACTTGTTGCTGCAGTCGGAAGTGTTAGTTCATAATAACATATTCTGGGCTTTGCATGTGCTCAAAATGCTTCTGGTTCAAGATGTCTGATGCATTTCTTATGATATGAGTTTTTTTAGCATGCTTTGATGCATTTTTTTCAATGTGATTGACTTGGTTCGAGCCAGAATATTTATGCGAGAAGAAATCCAACTTTTGTTATGCAACAGTTGATGGCTGTAACTTACGGAAATGCTTGAATAATTGGCATGTTTATGTAAAGTTCAGTCCAAAGATGTCAACCTTATTGTCTAGGCAGATTTTGTTCACTAAAAAGATGATGTGTAATTTCTACACATATTTTCACAACAAATGCGTCGTCCATCAACAAATGTCTACACATTCAGTTTTAATGCAGTGCTGATCAATAATTGTAATAAGCAAGGTTAGACTTGAGTCAAGGCATCTTCAATCATGGAAAGTTCCAGTAAAGTATGCAGAACATACCCATATCATGGGTTTAGTAATATGTTAGTCATTAGTAAATGACCCTACGGTGTACCAGTCTGCCGAGAGACTGGATGGCTACTGGGTAAGCAGTTCTAAACACTTGCTGTCTGGAGGACGAACGAGGCGGTACCAGGCAGATGGACTCCGTAAGGGACATCTCTTACCTCATCCCTGGTATGGTGGCTCTACAAGGGTGACCGGGAAATTTCCAGCATCTATTGCAATGCTACTGTGGTGAAATGGAAGTTAGCTAATATCTAGTAGTGGAGTGATAGAGTTAGATAGAAAATTAGTTCACCTGAATCAGAGAAGAGAACTGTGAACTGTAAGTAGGGATGACACAAAACAAGTCAGGTAGTTAACCACACAGTTCGAGTAATAACTGTAGATGATAACTGATAGGCACTTTCTTGCTAGACCTATCCTCTTCATGTGCATCACTAATTTTTCAAATGTAATATCCAAAGTGATGCGCAAACAGAGTCTTAACACCATCATATATATATATATATATATATATATATATATATATATATATATATATATATATATATATATATATACATACTATCTTTTGTAATAAGTGTATGTATATCTAAACATGTCCAACCAGGCACAAACCACTTGCCGCTGTCCACTCAAAAATTTTCCCCAGTAAATTAACTAAAAGAATGGTGATTTTATTATTTTTGCTCAGGGAGAAAAAAGATTCAGTTGAAGGACAGCAGGAAAGGCGCCTGAATAATATCAGGAAAACAAGACTTAGCAGTGGAATTTGTTCTTTTATTCCTTCTAAAGTTTATGTTACGAGTTTACGAGATCATTAGACGTACAATTCCACCATACCAGCTGTACTGCTGTTCTGTGGTTCAAAGCTTTCGATTGACACTTCAAACCTACATTCAACGGGTTGTGAAGATACCTGCCTTGACCAGGAGAAGTGCCCTCGCCACAGAGACGAATTGACAGAAACAGCAGCATCAACACTTAAGCAGTTTGGAAGCTAAGTGGCATATTAGCAGGCCAACAACAGTAGAACTTATTGTTCTATATTCCACAACTAAGCTTCCTAAAGCCGATTTCAATGACGAAACCTGCTTTTTAGTAATCACCAGTTCATATTTATTTACATTTGTTCCAAAATAATTGATCATTAAATTTGTTATATGTTTTTTTTTTTTTACAAATTCATTGTTGGTTTAGTTATTACAGTGAGAGAAGTGCACACGGATGAATCAGCATCTTTAATATATCTATATTTATATCTACAGAGCCAAACAATAATAAGAATTTCACTGTCAATTCATTTGGAGGGCTTGTACGAGGTAAATTAATTTATATAATACTTCTTCACAAAAGTTGTCGGGCAGATAAAAGTTAACATTACTAAGACACATTCAGCATTGTTCTTGACTTCTGAAATATCTTGTGAAGACTACCTCAAGGTAGAAGCGTCATCATCCTTCTATCTGCATCTCTGCCAAGAATAATCATTGAAGACCCACATTCGATACTCTAGGTTTTGGCCATTATTGGACCATTACTGCAGAGCAAAGGGGAGGCAACCCGTGACATGCAATATGGTTTAAAATGTATTAAAAAATTAAAATTTGTTTGAAACACACTGTATGCATATATATATTGTATATATATATATAGTAACCTTTGACCATGTATTCAATGTCCTCCTTTTTGGAAATTTGGAAATGCCACACTAGTTGTCGCCATGGTCATAACTTGTTACTGTTTTTTTAATTTAAATCTAATTTTACATAGTACAGTTCATTTAGCCTGCTTTTTTTGTTTTTTAAGGTGTGCATTACATTATTTAAAAAGAAATCAATTAGACAATACCCTTTAGCTCCACAGGGAGCATATGCCTTCAACAAACACATGCCAAGTCCTCCTGTCACGTGCCATCATCTCAAGTTCTTTCCATGTTTTCCTCATCATTTTCACTTCTGTCTCCAGTTCTCTTCTCCATGTGTTTTTTGGTCTACCTCTGCCTCTCTTTCCCTGTGGATTCCAGAACAAGGACTGCCTTGTAATGCTATTTACAGGTTTCCTTAATGTGTGTCCTATCCATTGCCAGCGTCTTCTTCTCATCTCTTGTTCCAGTCACTTGTCTGGTTCTTGTCATCAGATTCACATTTGTGACTTTGTCATACCATTTCAATCCTTCTATTCTATGCAAGCACCCGTTTATGAATGTCTAATTTTCTTGTTGTGTTTGTTGCTCTCCATGTTTCAGAGCCATTCAGTTGGATACTTGACATTTGAAGTCAAGATTCTTATTTTCGTGTTGGACTTGATTTCTCTTGATCTCCATATGTTTCCCATTGCAATGAAAGCTTCTCTTGCTGTTTTGTATTCTATATTGCTGCCAAGATATGTATACAGTTCTACATCTTTTAGTAGTGTTTATTCAACTTCAACCTTGTTATTTCTTGCATTTATTCTCATTATCTTTGTCTTTTTCCTTTTTTTCAGACCCACGAGTGTTTTTATTTTGTCTTGCAATTGATTATGGTTATGGGACAGAAGAGCCAAGTCATCAACAAAGTCCAGATCATCAAGCTGTTTAGTCAGATTCCACTGGATTTCATTTCTGTTGTCTGATGTCAGTGTTTTCATAACCCAATCTATTGCTAGTAAGAGAAGAAATGGAGACAAAAGGCATCACTGTCATTCTTATCCCAAACGGTCATGTGAACTCCATAATTCCTCATCAATTTCCAAAGTGATTCACTTGTCTACACTGTCAAATGCCTGTTCGTAGTCCACAAATCCAATTTATAGTGGTGAATTCCATTACAGACTTTGTTCAACTATTATTCTCAATGTGCCTATCTGATCTGTACATGATCTGTTTTGTCGAAAACCTGCTTGTTCATCTCTCAGTTGCTTGTCTTTGGACTCTTAATCTCTCAAGGATGTTTCTGATTAATAATTTTCCTGGCACTGATATTAACATTATTCCTCCATAATGTGTGCGCTTTTGTAAAGTTCTCTCCTTAGGCAACTTGACCAGATAACCTTCCTTCCATTCTGTTGGCATTTCTTCTCTCTCCCAGACACTGCCAAGTAGTTTGTAAAATATCTCTGTAGAGGTATCAATATCTGTTTTGATGGCCTCTATTGGAATGCCATCTGGACCAGTTGCTTTTCCATCTTTCAGAAGCTTTATGGCTTTCTTTATTTCTTTTCTACTTCGTCATTCACAGCTGATTTGTAGCTCCTCTTCTGCTGGCTGGATGTCAGGGGGTTTTGTTGGAGCTGGTCTATTGAGAAGTTCCTTGAAATGTTCTGTCCATCTCTTCATTCGTTCTTGTATATTACTGAGCAATTTTCCATTCTTATCTCTGATAAGGCCATTTGCTTGCTTTTATTTCCCTGTTAGCTTCTTTGTGTTGTTGTACAGGTCCCTCATATTTACTTAGGCTGCAGCTTCCTCTGCTTCCCTTGCCAACTCTTCAATATACTTCCTCTGGTCTTTTTTGATGTTTCTTCTTACTTCTTTGTTTGCTTCTATGTACACTTGATGAGCCTTCGCTTTGGAACTTCTGGTGTTGCTTCTGTTTAAATCTGCTTTCTTGTTTTTCCTGTCATCTATCTTACTAATGGTTTCTTTTGTTATCTACTCTTTGTGCTGATGTTCCTTTTCCCCAGTCCCTCTCCACTTGTCTGAAGAAATATGTAATTAAAAAATAATTTAAACCAGTTAAAGGTTATAACAATTAACTGATTTTTCAACTGAGATCATAATATTAATGTAAGTCGTCCACGAGGGATTTGTTAACTACTGCAGATAAAAGTTAACTATTGTGGATAAACGTAAGAACATCATTTATGAAAGAAGCGAGTGTGACGTCACATTTTTTCAAATCCTCCTCCCCTGCTTATCGTCACCAAATTGTGACACACCCCCCCCCCCTCCCCGGTCACTGCTTGCCGTTATATGTGGACGACCCCAATGTTTTAACAGTATGCCACATGCCTCTTCCTCCTT